>JAPFRF010000004.1:45017500-45262500 GCA_029282475.1 Phrynocephalus forsythii
ATTTGCAGGCTGCACTTTCCAGATGCACATGTGAAAGGCAGCAAATATTTACTCTGTTTCCTTCATACAGCAGAATTTCATTTGAAATACATGGTTTCCCAAGTAGACCTGCAAATTAAATCCATGTTTACCTTTTAATCAGTCACAAAGCAAAGCATGCTGAATGCAATACCTGAGTTCTTTTTGGGTGTTTATATTGTGAAATTCTCACCATGCATTCAAGGGGGTGCTCAAGCTGCATGTTTCTATTTCTGTAGCCCTGAATTTAGGGTGGCAATTAGAGATGGGCACGGAACGAACATTTTTTCATTTCCGTTACCGTTTGTTATTTCCGTTATGTAACGAAACAACAAATGGAAATTGTGATTAAAATGAAACTAAATGAACAGAACCACGAAAATTGTGGTCGTTACGTTTCGTTTCTGTTAATGGCGATGCACAATGAAATGAGCTGTTTTAAATGTTAAAAAATGCCCTGGACATCCGTAAAAACGCAGCGATAATTATTTATATTGTCTGATAATACCTACCAGGGGGGTTGGGGTCCTTTAAACGTTTGTTTTTGTCTTCTCCCATCGCGATGTATTTTTCTTTTCCCTTTAAAATGGATGTCGCCACCAGCCACAAAATGGAGGCAAGCCATGTGATGTGGGATCATGTTCAACCAATAGCATGCCCAGGTTGCAGACTGGGCGGGCAGGTCTGGCAGCCACAGAGGGCATAAAAAGCTCTGGCTGCCCCCGTCCTCCTTGCAGTCTCTGGTGGGAGTTAGGGTGGGATTGCTGTCTCTGCAACTCTAGCTTCAGTCCTGCAGCCTCCTTGTGTATGTGTGTGCTGCGTACCTCTCGGTGAGTGCCCTCCCCTGCCCCGCAGTGCAGCCACTCTGCGGCTGCCTTGCACCCTGGGCAACGCCCGCCACTGCGTTTGCAGCCTCAATGCATACCTAGTCTCTGCCACCATCCATTTTTTTGTGTGTTTTCCCTCTGGTCTGGGGCGTTGGGGGATGCCTGCGCACAGAAATGCTTTAAAAATCGCGCAAAAAGCGGGTAGAAATGCCAACCAAAAAAACAAAAAATGGTAACGAATTTTTTCAAAAAATTCCCGACAAACGGAAACGAACCGAAACAGACCTCTCAACAACAAACGAAAAACCGAAACACCATTTTTCTGTTTCGTGCCCATCTCTAGTGGCAATGGATGCAAACAGGACAGCCCCCCAGTATTCTTGAGGGCTAGCCACATTGATTAAAACTAGGCATGCACACCGTCTTCAAATAAATGTGTAGAAGGGGTATTTGTGGAGTCCTCAAGCAACTACTGCAGAGCCAGTAGCCACACTTCATCTCCAGTGTGCAGAAATGCCACAACGGGTCCTTTGTACCGTATTCAGCATTTGTGGGGTTAAAGGAATGGTCAGCTCTTTGAACTGAGGAAAGGAAATACTGAAAGTAACATAGTAGCCTGAGGTGTTGTCAATAAAGGAGAAAATTATTAACAGCTGAATCCTCCGCTTCAGAAATTCTCAAGATCTCCTCAAGACACTCCAACCACTAAGGCATTAGCAGGACTGAGACTGGGATTATGACATAGTGCATACAGGACAACCCTTTGCCCACCCAAGCTGGAATAACAAGGCGACACAGCGATCTTTGGGTTTAAACAAGGGCCACAATTTCTTTATAATAGTAAATAACTCTGAACTTATTATATGGACAGGACTTAAGAGAGGGCCGTAGCGCAAGTGTTAATTTTGGGATGTTATGTGTTCTAGGTCCCTCCTAATTGTCAGAGATTCCTACGACATGTGTTACGATGCCAAGGGTGGGATGCCTGTCATATGTTTGGGCATCCTTTTCTCTGACTTTGTTATCCCATTGGCAGCCCTCTTTATTGTGACAGGGGGTTCTATTTATGTGGATCCTGTATCTAATTCCTGTCCTAGCTGATTGAGTGAAGGCTGCTGAGCACCTTGAAGATACCATACCCAGGAGGGACCTACATAAATTAATATAAGGCTTGAGCTACCACCGATTAGGAGTTATTAAAGCCTGTTGTAACCTTGTGGATAGTGGGATGGGTGAAAAAACACTGTTACAATATTATTAGGACTGACTAGAGGTGTGTGATTCTGGGAGGTTGGTTGCTTGAGGGGCTTTGAGTGGATGGATCACGCAGTCAGGATGCTGTGTATTTCCTCCCCCAAATCATAGCTGTTTGTACTTCTTCCATTTGCAGGACACCTTGAATTTGAACCCTAGAAAATCAGACATTAAAACAGAAAACAAGGAGGTGCCTTAACCTCCAAAGGCTTGGTAAATATTCTCTAATATTAACACTTAATAGCACCTCAGAGTTGAGGTGAACCAGAGATTTGATCTCATGTCATAAGAACTGTTTAGGTATGGCTTGAAATAGAAAATGGAAAATTTCTTTACAGGGTGGGAGGTGGAAGCATAGTTCCCAGGATGGCCCATCACACATGGTCACAAGGCCTTAAGCCAGCTGCTAGGCTCCCTGGAAGTTGTAGTCCAAATCAAAGATAACTTTTCAAAGCTCTGCATGAATCTCATCATTGGATATGGGCTGGAAATTGTACCATCAGGAGTATCAGCTTTCTTCATTGCAAGAGCATCTAGGAGAAAACAAGGGATTATATTAAAAATATATATCTAGCATATATATGGTTTGTAGGAATGGGATTTTTTAAATTTGTTACACTCAAGAGCAGGGATAAGCAAAATACAGTAAATTCAGAGTATGTTTAGAAACCCACTTCTAGATTAGGTTCATGATGTTTGAAATTGACTTGCAGTATGATGGTGCTTATTAGGAGCTTAAGTAAAAGAAGAAAATTCTGCCTCTCACTAGGGCCCTAATCCAGATCATCTCCCTTGTACGTATTCCAGAGGAAAGCAAACATCAAAATGATGTCTTGATTGGGATTTTGGATTTTTGTGAAGAAATTATGAAGTGTAACTCCTCTTCAGGTAAAACACTCCATGTAGTACTGAGTTTGCAATTGTATAAATGGGAGCTCATTCTGTTCAAAGCAGCGAGACTTTAATTTGCGTACACAGAGTAGTACACTTCCTCCAGTGTAAGTGAGGTGGAAAGAACAGAAGATAGAAGACAGATTGTTACACAAACTGGTTGTAAAAACAAAGAAGTGGCAGAAACAAACTATGGTTGATATTTCCAACATATCTTGCATATTTTATGACTTTTGATCAAATAGTTTGTGTTGTGTACTTATTCTGAAGCATCACAAATTTTGAAAGCCCTCCAGAACTGAGGTTTGGGTGAACCACACTTTTTAACTACATTCATATTAGTTAGGAGATGCATCCATTCATCAGTTGGTTTGAAGAATGCACAAGATGAAAAACAGCTTACCTCTGCTTAAATATATATAATGTTCTTGACTAGAGATGGGCACGACCAGAAAAAAAAATTTTTGAGTTGTCGTTTTTCAGGACGGGTCCGTTTTGGGTCGTTTCCGTTTTTCGCGGAATTTTTAAAAAAATTGTCGTTTTGTTGTGTCGTTTGTCATTTGTTGTTACCACCGCGATTTCGCGCGATTTGACGTCCCTCCCAGCGAGTGGCGTCCCACCGGTGCTAGGTGTTTTTGCACCCTAGGCGGCGTGCGGGGTGGCGGGGCGGCCATCGGCAGGTGGCGGCAGCGGCAGGGGGGAGGGGCGGGCGTGCGGGCGGCGGGCGCGGGCCCCGCAATGACCCAGAGCAGGTGGAAAACACTTTAAACTGACTTGCTGCACAAGACTGCATCAAATAAAGCAATTGCAATTTTTATTGCAAACAAAGTGGGCAGTGCACCCACAGCAGAGCTTGCCACCAAGCAAATTAAATTTTTAAAATAAATCCACACCTCCCCTCCCACTCAAACCTCCCCCCCCTTTGAAGCACTATCAAAAAAGAAATCCTAACAAACTGCAGGAGAATAAAAAAGAATAAACTTTGTTGCTATTTCCCACAGCAGACAGAGAATGAAAGGAATTATTATTATTTCCTCAAAATTCAAAATTCAATTGAATCAATTCCCTCCCTGCCTGCCTAACTGAAATCTAAAGGCTTCGCGAAATCGAAACTAGTCTAGCACAGCAGCCAGCTATACACAGCCCTCTCCCACCCATATCCAAGCCCGGACTGAGACTCTTCTGGGAGTGCCTCGCCTTTTTATGCCCTCTTGCACATCCAGAAGTGTCAGTCAAAACCTGGCCATGCGATTGGTAGAATGGGTCCAAAAATTTGCATGGTCCCATCCCATGGCCAGCGACCTTTTACTGCTATAAAAAAAACCACTGCTGCTACTGTAAAAATTCAAGCATTTAAAATAGCTTATTTTCGCATGTTTCTGTGGTGCTTTGGTGGTTTTCTGGACCACAATTTCAAAAAAAATATTGCAGACGCCATTTTGGATCCCCCCGCACCGCATGGCAAATGGAGACGCCGAGGATGCCCCCTCCCAGCCCGGTACCAGCAGCCCAGGACAGGGGGGGAGGCTGGGGAACTCCCCCCCAGAAACCACCCCTCTGGTACGTGCCCTCAGGCAGGCATATTTTAGCCTGCTTTTTTGGCCGGGAATTGGGTTTTTTTATTTTTAAAACTTTTTTCTGTGCCGCTTGGCATCGCGCGATTGCCACGCAATGCCAGGAACGACAACGACAAATCAGACCCAATTTTTCTTTTTTCGGTTCGAGTTCGAGTTCTGACAGCCTAATTGTCGTTACCGTTTCCGTTACATAACAGAAACGATATCTGAAAACGGAAACGACAATTTCGCCAAGTCGTGCCCATGTCTATTCTTGACATTAAAAACCAAAGTATGTTGTTTGTTTTCAATCAGAGGCATTTTTGTGCTTGTTTCTTTATGTTGTTCTCCTGGGGTTAGCATTTTCCCACAGCAAAGGGCAGAAAGGGATTCATCAAAATGATTAACAACAATAAAGATATAACCATCTTTCCCTCCGAGACAGTTTACATCTGTTTCAGAGCTATGTGGGACAACCTATACTTTGTAATTCAAAACATTAACCTGTTCCTGTCAAAAGGTGGTCATCCACTTCCCCCATTCTTTATTGAACAATAAAGAAAAATCGCAGCAACACATTCCATGGTTACAAATACTTTTACTTCCCACTTTCTTTGTCATAGCCCATCAGCCACCTGTAAGACAGGTACTAAGCAAATATTTAAGATGCAATTCTATACCAGGCAATGACCTAGAGTGACAACAAATAACAGGACAGCTTCTTGCTTAGGATATTTATGTGCTAAGCACTTACTATCTCATGTTGAATGCACATCCTTCATGTGATGCTACCCATTTACCCTGCCATCTAAAATATAAGGCTGTTCATTCTTCTGTGGAGAGAAACACCAAATAATAGATCCCTAGGCCCATGTTTCATCAAAATGACATCATGGGATATCTAAAATAGCATCTTAAGTGAAAAATGGCTGTTTGCTAAAGAGCAGGAACCTGCTACTGTATAATAATGGGCAATGGGCTACCAAAAGACTTCTGGGTGCTTTCAGGTCATCATGGTGACTATCAAAATGCTATTCCTAAAATGACCACTTGCTTAGATTGAATACATTTGCCCTGCCCTTATCATTTCTTTAATACTGCATTTGAACTATGTTCACAATAAATTCCCCCTATCCTTTGTGCTATCAAAGCTTACTTGCACATGTTAGTTTATGATTAATGTTGGCCAACAAACAAATGCAATGAATCATGAGGACTATATTTGGAAGCAATTATACCCATCGTGTTCACTGCATGTAAGAATTAGGAAAGAAAAATTAATGCCATACACAAGGAGTGAATTACATTTTCTAAAACAAAAAAAGAAGTTCTAAATTTATTTATCAATAAAGGCATCAGAGAACAGAGTGGGATGGGGAAATCTGTCAGTTGTGCTTTCATCTGCGTCCAGATACACATAGTCTTCAATGCTCCATGCCTGAAGACTCAGATTTCAATGTTTAGCTTTCATTTACCTTTTGGTTGCCAGTTCCAAAGAAAAGGAACTTGATTTGTAACATTTGCTATGGGTTACTGCAAATAATGGATGAGACTCCAAGACATGTGCCTGGTTACATTCCAAAGCATGTGGCCGAGCTCTACCCGTAGTCTTTGGAAGTTGCAGTTAGTTGTGGCAAGTTGCACAAACCTCAGTAGGATTCTAGCATGCAAGTTGTGAAACATTTTTTGTCTTTGAGGCAGGTAGATTTTCATCATCTAGTTCAACTTTTCTATCAAGCTAGCTGTCCAAACTAATACTTCTAATTTTAAAAAGTCCCCAGAACTTTTTAGTTTTAAGCAACTTATACAATGTGCACCATCTACACTTTATGAAATTTATGTAACTTGTGTATTATTTGTTCCTATGTCCAAAAACAAAACCAACAGTGGTTTGAACTGTACCTCCTTCACATCTTCAGAGAAATTACTAGGGACAATGATGTAGCAGAAGCAAACCATGGTTGATGTCTCCAGCACAAGCACCAACAACACCATCTTCATGTTCAGTCCATATGAAGAATCCATCCATATATCAATCTATAGGGGTTTCTCATTGTAGGAAAGATTCTCATTGGGAGTTATCTGTATTCATCTTGGAAAGGTCCAGGGAAACCTTTATGGTGGGCTGTTTTTCTGAGTATGCTTACTTGTAGTTTTTACAATTTTAGTTTATTCCTATTCACATATAAAAATTGTACCAGGAACTGAGCCCCACATACATTTATATTTGTTAATAAACCTAAAGGTCCAACAGACATTGTAAAGAATTATACGCAGACCAATGTGCCAGATAATTGACCAAAATATTCATTAAAAATATGATGCCAATGAGATACAAACTCAAGGAGTGTCATAACTGGGTTAGTGTTACCATTTCCACACAGATTGATAATATTCTAGAACTAATATCCCCAGTGATAAATGGCATGTGTGTCTAGCTTATGCTACTTTAACCACTATGAAAGATTTTTGGGAAAAGCAGTCAACCTTCAGGACAACACTGAACTATGTGCAGTCATCCATATGTGAAGATCAAAAATATCTTCCATTATTTTTTCCAAACAATGTTTTATTTAGAGAGGAAGGTTGATATTTTGGACCTGTTGTTGTTTTCTTACCAAGGCCCAACCACATGAAAAACTCAGTAAAATGGACAAGTGTCACCCTAGCAGAACTTAGAAACTTACTTTTCAAAAGTCGTCCTTTACAGTTCCAAAATTCTAACAGTAGATTATTTCAGTTAGAAATACAATTTCAAAAATAACTCTTAGCTTTCTTTGCTCACAAAAGTAACAAGAACTGACATATAAATGCACTAGGCATGAACAGGCATGACCCAGTTGTTGAAGCAATATGATATTCCTCTGCCAGCGTTTAGTAAATATAGAGCTAATTTTAAATATACAGTTAAAAGTTGTCTGTTGTTAAATTATTGCCATAATGTAGCATATTTCTGAAGAAACTTTTCTGTAGAACTATGTGAATATTCTCAGTCATCCAGGTAAGTTTATCTGGAAGTTGAGTGATGATGGCAACTGGATTTCTTTTCTTGAGAGATCAAAATGTTTCACTTCTCATCCAAGCAGCTTCATCAGTCTGAGGAAAGTTAGTGGTGAGTACACTGTTTTGTCATTTTGTAAGGTTTTAAAACATTTCAAAACAAAATGAAATGACAGACAGTGTGTCATCAAGAAGTGAAACAGAATGACATTTTTAGTTTGGAGGAACCAAACTGGGCAGCTGCTGGTGGATCTTGCTTCAAGCAAGGGGTTGCAGTGGGATTCTGTGGCTGCTTCCTGACTTGGTTCTCACCACCGCCACCCATCTTGTTTTTACAGCTTGAGCTGTCAAAAATAGCTGGGTGGCAATGAAGAGAACTGGAAAGCAGAGGGAGGCTTTAGAATTTCCCACCCCCAAAGCCTCCCAACTCTGCTCTCTGATTCACAGCAGGTCTGAGAGGGAGATAACTGATATCATTGCTCACCCTCTCAGACTGCTGCTGCTATGTTTTATTCCCTGGGATTCCTCACACAGCAGGGATCTTAGAAGGCAAGCGCTGACATCAGCACTTGCCTTTTTAGACCGTAACTCAACTTCCAGATTTTCTACAGAACTAGTTTTCAAAAATACATTTAATGATTCTCCTTTGAGTTGTGCTCATAATGTGACTTACATTTCTGTTACCAGGGAAGGAGACTTGCTAACAAATAACACATTATCTTCACTAGTTATTTCCAAAATCTGGATCCTACACCACGCCATGCAATGTTTGCCCAAGAAATTAGTACAGCAATATGATCTCAGGCATTACCTGCTGATTCTCAAGGATCATCCATGTCTCAGAAATCCAGGAAACAACCCAAGAAATGAACTGAAACTGCAACCCAGGAAAATGTTGATACTACAGTCCATTGCCAACAAAGCTAAAGAAGCCAGAGGAAATAGCAGCATCAAATAAAATCTAAAATAAGATTCTAAATGTTCACAAAACTCATTTGTCATTGGATAATTATGGATTCACATGGACTTTTCAAGAAGAATTTTTATCTGATTGAAATTGTCATTGTTGGCTTGGAAGCTGAAACAAGAATAGTTCATGGAAAGCATATTTCAATGTATGGAGGCAACAGTATCTTGTACCAATGTGTACATGAAGGGAAAGGGCTTGATCTTTGTCTTGATCTTCTGTTGACCAGAACCAACATTTTAAATACAATTTGTCATATTTGCAGAAGTTGTGAACAGTATCTGTGGTTTTGCTACTAGTCATTCTCTCTTCCCGTTCAGTGTATTAGCAGCTGATGTTTAGTATACATTATATCAAAGTGCAGCTACTTGACAGACTCCAGCCATGCAGTGAAAATGCAGATTTTTTTCATTTGGTGATTTTTCTTATTTATTATTGTATTTATTTATTTGATTTATATACCACAGCCATCTAGCAGAAAACTACTGTGGGCAGTGTCCCTCTTGCAACCACCACCGATGATGAAATAAATAAAACATAAGCCAACTTCCATTTACTTTAGAAGGAAAGATGCCCATGATAACCCCCAAATCAAGGGCTTACAGACAGAATGAATTTCTTCAGTTATATGTGTCTTGCCGCCAGATCTGCAAATTAAGCACCTGTTTATTTTTCAATGGCTAATCAGAAAGCAACCCCTCTGAAATGCATACCAGATAATTAAGTGATGAAAATCATATCTAGCAGTGAATATTGGTGGCTGCCAGTTGGAGAAGATTTCTGAAGAAGTATGATAAATATGTTGCCAAGGCTGACCTACTTTATTCTTAATCACGCCCTCCACTGCAGTGTTTCCTCACCTGAGCACCTGAGCAGGCCTAATCACTGTTCTCTTGTCCTACCAGCCTGAAAGAAACCTCCACCTGTTCTCCATTCACTCAAAAAGCAGGTTGTATCATCCAAAGCACTCTTTTACCCTTGGAATTCGGGGATGGTTTTATTAAACCGGTCAGCACACAAAGGTCTGTTTTGCACAATTGGCACCATGGCCTGGCATTAAAGAAGCCAGATGATTATTTATTTATTTATTTATTTATTTATTTATTTATTTATTTATTTATTTATTTATTTATTGCTTGTATGCCACCCACTACCCAAAGGTCTCTGGGCAGCTCACAATCAAAATAAACAATTCAGACAATTAAAACATCAAAATTGTGATAAAATCAAAACAATAAAAACATTTAAATACAATAAATACAATATATTAAAATATTACACTGAGATCGCCATCAGGACCCAGATTACAGCATTACAGCAACCCAGAGATGATTGGTCTACATTTAATGCACAAAGTGGAGAGTGCCAGGAAAGTATTGAAGAGGAGAACTATTTTAAATATATGGCAACTCTTGTCTGTTCTGAAAGTCAACCTCGTGCCACTCATATTTGTATTTAATTCATGAACAGTAGGCGGCAATTTGGAATTCACAGGCACTCAGCTCCTCCACCCCACCACATATTTTGTCTGGGAAATAGTTATCTAAAGTGACAATGTCCCCACCCCCACCCCATTGGAGGTTGGCAAATGAACCATGGTGTCTGACACACAGAGAATATGATTACTTGGCTGTGACAGAGAAGACCTCCACTGTTCTGTCTACTTGAAGTCAGAGGCCAGCCACTGGACT
Organism: Phrynocephalus forsythii; assembly: GCA_029282475.1. Taxonomy (NCBI): domain Eukaryota; kingdom Metazoa; phylum Chordata; class Lepidosauria; order Squamata; family Agamidae; genus Phrynocephalus; species Phrynocephalus forsythii. The sequence goes on from JAPFRF010000004.1 coordinate 45,027,705, forward strand.
GCTTCTCTTGTTTTTAAGAAATATTTTTAATACTTCTGTGAAGAGCCATGTTTAAAGAATAGCGTAACAAATATTTCATGGTTTTGGATGTGCCTCACAAAGATGATTTCAGCCTCAACGGATAGCTTCACTGAATCAATTCATTCTTGGGAAACAAAGACTTAGATGTTGTGCAACCAATTTTGAATGCCAGGTCTTTCATATCAAGCACTGGAGAGACTTGGATTTATATAATCTAAAGATGGGAGAAGAGCAGAGGAACTGGAAAACACTATTTGCACAGATCTATGCTGCTATAAGGTTTCAGAAGGGACAAAGAGAGAATCTGAAGAATTAGGTTAACTGGCATTTAGATTGTGACCACTTTACAATATGGAGACAAAAATGGAATAGTGGTTAAGGCACTGAGCTATAAACAGGAAGTGAACCATTTACATTAAAAGCACAAATCTTCATTCTTATTTTAAAAAAAGGATGTAGAATTGCATCATTCTTTCCTCATTGGCAGTGACAGTGAGACTTCTGGGATTTCCACAGTTTTCATAGTGACAAGATCAACATTTCGTATTGTTTAAAAAATTCACACAAAATTCTTGGGATTTGCACTAAATTCCTCAATTTTCAACAGGTCTGTATTGCACAAATTGCTCCCAGATCAGAATAGCTGCTGGTTTATTTACAAATGTGAACCACTAAATTTTTTTTTTTTTGCATCTTTTCTTACAACCAATCAGTCCTTGTGTCCTTCTGTGCTCTCTCTGTATGGTGCTTTCCTTTTCAATGGGAAAGGGCACTGAAGATGTTTACTTAAATTACAGAGACCTTCAAGGACGAATTTTGCAAAAGCATCCTACTACTTCAAGGAGGAAAAAAGCTATTTTTCTCATACCTACTGTACCTGGAAACAAAGAATGTCTTAAGCGCCCAACATTAGAGATTTGTTATTTTCAGAAACCAATTTGGAGTTTTAGAAGAGGTGGCAAGGTTAGTCTGTGTTAGTTACTTTATGCAGATGACACTCTGCTAATATCCCCCACACAAATAGGCCTCAGAAGGCTCTTGAAACAATTTAGTAACTACTATATAGAAAATTCTCTCAACATCAACTATGAGAAAACCAAAATTATGGTTTTCAGTAGAAGACCTCAAGTTCATGAATGGATGATGGATGGGAGAATACTGGAACAGGTAACCCATTTCAAATACTTAGGTGTGATGTTCCACCAGTCAGACTCCTGGGCTTCACAGATTGACTTTGCAAAACAGAAATTTGAGAAGGCCATGTTTGGATTACTAAGATTCTGTAGGACAAAAGGAGGCCTCCTGATTCCTCCCATCTGTGAAATTTATAAAACCAAGCTACTTCCCCAGATTTTATACGGTGCTGAAGTATGGGGAATGGGAAACATAAACCCCTAGAAGTAACCCAAAATAAATTTGCCCATCTATTGTTGGCAGCACCCCCATCAACTCCTTCTGCACTGGTCAGATTAGAATTGGCATTAATGTCAATAACAACACTAATTAGCAAATCAATAATTAATTATTGGCTGAAAATGTTGTTTATTACCCGCTCTGAATATTTAACATCATCCTATGGGGAGATGAACTTTGGATCGTGGAAATTTTTTGTACTGAATCTAGTAGCCAAACTTGGTTCTTCCCAAGAGCATGTGAGACACCTTGGATTGACAGCAGCTAAACGCTTACTAAAGCAAAGATTATCTGACCTCTGTGTTCAAACAGATATAGATTCACTTTGCACTCTAAAAACAGCCCTTTTTTATAAGAATATTACACCTAAGCCTCTAAATCGTTCATCTTATTTTGCTGATTTAACGAACTTTGAACATAGAAAAGCATTTACTCAGGCTCGTCTTGATATGCTACCACTTGCCAATCTAAAGGGCCGTTATACACAATCCCCATACCATAAGAGAGTCTGCTCTTGTGATAAAAAAATCTGTCAAGAACATGGCACATGTCGTGCTTTATTGCCCACTATTTGCAATCCATCATGAAAGACTTTTGAAATTCATCTTAGAAAAATATCCTGGTAAATCTGATGAAGAAAAGCTCAAAATCTTACTCTGTGATAGAGATAAATTTGTTACGTTTTGAATGGCAAGGTTCTGTTCTTTACTTATTAAAATGAAAGTTGCTTTAACTACTTCTAATAGCCAAATTGATATCTAGGTTTCTATACCCTCAGGCCCCTTTTTATCTATTTGTATTGTTATTTTATTGATATTTTTATTGTACTGTTTTTACTTGATGCATTTTGCAATGGCCCTGTGAGCCACGCAATAAAATTTATATGATGATGTGTTAGAACATCAGGCATAATCAAAAGAAAAATAACAAATGAAGCGGATAAAAAGATTGTGGCACTTCAAAGACCAACTGCTATATTTTAATGTGAGCTTTCATGAACAAGTTCACTTTTTCAGTCACAAGAGTGGGACTACATGGCAGACAGTTATATATTTATACATTGGTCCATTGCTGAAATAGGCTGTATTTTTAACAGATACTTATGTTTTTCTGGGCACAAGTTGTGGATAGTGTGGCATTTCACACCTGGCAATGTCCTTTAAGGCCCCCATTAGTAAATAGAAGTCTTGAAAAACAAATAACATACACAGGACAAGCTCAGAATGATGGGTTGATTATTGTACAAATTTGTTGTGGGAAAATGCACAATATGTTCATTCGCCTCCCAAAACACTAAAATGCTACCTATTATGAATACCATATTTACACTTTCCCCTTCCTCCATCCTTGACCTTTTGTACCATCGACCCCAATGAAGACTCACAGTCTTCTTTACAAATGGCTTCCCCAGGACAGGCCTCTTTTTGAATAGGCTCTGTATTTATGGAGGGCCCAAGTCAATTCTGCTTTAAAGAACTCTAAGGCTGGAGATTGAAATTGCCCACATCTAACAGCAGCTGATTGGCAAGGTGTACAGGTACACAGCTTACAGAGCAATCTTCTCTCGTTTTTACCACACAGAAAAGTTTTGTGTCATCTGCAAACTTGGCTACCTCACTGCTTATCCCTGTCTCCAGGTTATTTATGAACAGATTGAAAAGCACCGGTCCCAGGACTGCCAGGGCTTGAGCAGTAAGAGGGCTCATGAGTAATCCATCACATAGGTGTTCCACTCCCTGCCTCTCTCCAAATGACCTGGGATGACAAAGCGCACTCACTTACCATCTCCCTTCCTTCACTCCTGGCTTTTTGGTGTGTTGACATTGTGCAGTCATAACACACATACAGTCAAATTCACACCACACGTGTGGCCCCAGGTCTACTTCTCTTGGCCATTTTTTAGTATTGGTATATGGTCTCTCTATATTGGTGTGTATTTTATTGTGTTTCTGTATTTCTTATGATGTTTTTGTGTTTCCTATGTACTGGGGTTATAGTTGGGTTGTTGCCACCCGGTGACGTGCTGTACACCGCCCTGAGTTCCCTATGGGAAAATCAGGTGGTCAATAAGTAAGTAAGTAAGTAAGTAAGTAAGTAAGTAAGTAAGTAAGTAAGTAAGTAAATAAATAAATAAATAAATAAATAAATAAATAAATGGGTGGATCTGGGTGCCTAGGCTTTCAGACCATCTCTCTTCCACTCACCAAGTGTTGTTATTGCATCTGGAGATTCAAAGTGGCACACTCTGAGACTTTTCAAGCCCCATCATAGGCCGCGGTCTTACCAGAGTTTTCCTCGTATATAAATTCCCTGCGTATTTTTTTCTGGCGGTCACGTGGTTTTCAATGTGCAGTTAGTGTCCTCTCTTCTGCGTCATATTTTTTTATTCTGGTTTGGTCTCTACCTGTCTACTCCGCATTTTGTCCTTCTTTCCAGCTCTAGTTTCCAAGCCTCCGTGGTGATAAAGAGGAACAACTGATTTTGCTGTACTTTCAGGGTCCTGTTGTGGTTACAGAAGCAAATAAGTAAGCATTTTCGAGTGAAGTTTCTAAATCCAGCCCCTGGCGGTGGTATAGGAAACTTCACTGAAACTGCTGTTCCATATGACCTCATCTATGATTGAAAAACTGGTAAATCAATCGGGTTTCCAACATGCCAGTAAGGTAAAATATCTGGGTATTACTGTATCTAACCGCTGTAACTCTTTACTTAAAGATAATTATGTTAATGTTATAAAAACAATCAAAGCCGACCTCAAAACCTGGTCAAGACTCCAATTATCCTTAATGGGCAGAATTGCTGCAGTTAAAATGAATGTTCTACCCAAACTGCTTTTCTTATTTCAATCCTTGCCTATACTACCAAATTTTAAGATCATTACAGATCTGGAAAAAAGTATACGTATATTCATATGGCAAAAGAAAAAAGCAAGGATTAAAAATGTCTATCTACAGGACAGAACCAAAACTGGTGGCTTTGCCCTCCCTAATTTAGTATTATATTATAAGGCTGCTGCCATGACCTGGATTAAAGATTGGATTTTGATGACAAACAAAAGAATTTTGCAGCTTGAGAGTTATGGCCTAGACAAGGGCTGGCATTATTATTTGTGGTACAAAGGTAACTTACCTACTCTCTTCAAAAACATTGGATAAGGAACGCCCTAGTTAGAATATGGTTATCGATTAAAAAACAATTTTACCCTAAAGCACCACTGTGGCTATCTCCGCTAGGAGCGATTTATAGTCCCCATATAAGTGAAACCTCGAATGCAACTTATAGACACCTTCTGAACGATGACCTCTCATTGAAATCATTGGGGAAATTAGTATCAGAAGGATATAACTTAGACTGGTGGAAGTATCAACAAATACATTCACACTTCAAAGACCTCACCAAAGAGGGGGGATTCACGCCTACTGATACTCCACTTGATAAAATACTTTCCTCTGGGACTCTAAACTGCTTAGTAAATTTTACACTATATTGTTAAATGAAAAAATGATTGATACACTGGTCAAAGACAATATGATAAGATGGGCAGAAAACTTTGGTTATTCTATTCATCTAAACAAATGGGACACTCTGTGGAATACAGTTAAAATTTTTAAATCTATTTCCTTTAAGGAAAACTGTTATAAGATGTTCTATAGATGGCATCTCGCACCACACCGACTATCCAAGATGTATAATTGCTCACCCAAATGTTGGAAATGTAAATATGACTCTGGTACTTTTTATCATATGTGGTGGACATGTAAAGAGGCAAAGGCATATTGGAAAATGGTAAAACTATTTCTAGAAAGATGTCTGAAAATTAAGATAGAGCTTAGACCAGAACTTTTTTATTAAATATAGTAAATATAAATATTTCATATGATCAGAGATATGTACTTCACCATGTAATTGTTGCTGCAAGGATATTGTATGCGAAATTTTGGAAACAACCAAACGTGCCAACAGAGAAGAATTTTCACGAAAAGATAAGAGAATGCATCGAAATCGATAGACTCTCCGGCTATTTAAAAGGAGACTACGATGAGATCTCTCGGAAAAGATGGCAAGAAGTAACAAACTTATTAGTACTGTGATAATATTTGGCAATTTATCAATATGTTATACTACTTTCTTTTTACTTTGTTTGACATATTCAATGTAAATTTTAAACTCTATCCCTCCCCTTTTTCCCTTTTCCTTTTCCCTATACCCCCTCCCTTTCCCCCCTTAAAAAACCCAATAAAATTATAAATAAAAAAAAAAAAAAAAGAAACTGCTGTTCCAGGGGCGTGGTCGGCCGGGACCAGAATTTACTTCTCTTCCCGGTTAGCATGCAATCTTTTACTGCGCAGTTCACCGCCGGGAAACTATGGAGAAAACACTGGTAGGACCGGAAGCATATTTAGCTTTTAGATGCTTGGTCAAAAGCCTTTCTTAAAGCATGCTTTTAACAGACAGTTTTTCTGCCAATATGTTGTGGTATTTTGTTTTGTAGCAATTAGAGATGGGCACAAATTAAAAAAATGACATTTCGTTTGTCATTTGTCATTTGGAGGGTCTGTTTTGGTTGGTTTCCTTTTTTGCAAATTTTTGCAAAAAATTCATTTTCATTTTTGTTCATTTCGTTACCATTTTGTTGCCATTTATTTCAATTTTTTGTGATTTCCTTTTAGCATTTAAAGCAGTTCACTGTATTGCAGTAACAGAAACGAAACACATGACAAAATTTCCGGTGTTTCTGTTCGTTTCGTTTCATTTTGGAGACAAAATTCGTTTGTCATTTCGTTGCATAACGAAATGAAAAAACAAAAACAGAAACAAAAAATTGTTCGTTTCGTGCCCATCTCTAGTAGCAATCATTCTCTCTTCGACAAATGCTTGCTTTTAATCCTTGCTACCCCCTCCATGTGTTCATATCCAAAATGCAGAACAATTCAAAATACAAGAAATGAAACTAGACTTCATGGCTGTATTCCTTCACCTTCCCTGGCAGTGTTCCTTAAGGGGGTGTAATGGAAAACTCAAGCATAGGCCAATCATGGGTTTCAGTCACTCCGAGGACTCCGTGGGTTTGAAGAGTGGTGTAGGTTGGTATGGCTAACCCAATTTCCTGTCACTTTGGGCACCATCATCCAGCAGGCTACTCAGCTGCTCCGAACCAGGACTAATGGCAGCTGTAACCAATAAAATTGTGGCCTATTTTCCCCTCACATTTTTAAATTGTGTCATCGTAGTTATTTCTATGCCCTGGCTCCCAGGATCATTTGATCTCCATCAGCAATGGCTCTCTATGTTGTGCCATTATGACTGTTAATCAGAACTGAGTATACCATCTTGAGTGGGCCCTGTGTGCTAATTTGGAGCAAAATATGGCACATAGGAATTATGGAACTGCTTTCCATAGTTCCCCATTGAAGTCCAATCATGTGTAAATCTGAAAAGAGCTGCAAAACCTTGGGGGAAGGAGGGAGAGAGAATGTTTCTTTTGCACCTAAGAAGCATCTTCTAGAACTGTGATGAATATGCTACACGGATTCAGCTACACGTGAACATGCCAGGTTTTCATTGAATAACAGATAGTTTTCAGCAATCTCATCTGCTGTTGGGATCAAGAATGCCAATAGTTTTACCATCACCCTGGAAATATGCATATAAGAGGAATCAGATGATGATGATGATGATGATGATGATGATGATGATGATGATGATGATGATGATGATGATGATGATTGATGATGATGATGATCATCATCATCATCATCATCATCATCATCATCATCATCATCATCATCATCACCAGTAATAATATTAAAATATTTTGTTACATAGGTGCCTTATATGCCACCCACTACCCAAAGGTCTCTGGGCGGCTTACAATCAAAAGAATTAAAACAGTTAAAAAGTAGAATATCAATAAATAATAAAAACAATAATAAAAACCTTACACTAAAATCATTACACTAAAATTGTCGTCAGAGGACCCACAATCTATATTGTATCAATTAAAAAACTTCTGGAACAGGAAGGTTTTTACCTGGTGCCAAAATGTCATCAGTGTTGGCACCAGGCAGATCTCACTCGGGAGGGCATTCCATAGCCTGGGGGCAGCTGCCGAGGAGGCCTTATGTCTACAAGCCATGTCTCTCACCTCCTTGAGGGATGGCACATTCAAGAGAGCCCCCTGGCTTGATCTTAATTGCTGGGTAGGTTCATATGGAAGGAGTTGTCTGGTTGTCCAGGTTGTCTAGAAAAGTACATCTGAATGGAACCACTGCTCTCTATATGTCTGAAGGAGCAAACATTAAAGGATAATTACAAAGACTATAATCAGTAATGAAACAGCAAAGTACAAAAATGCCTTGTCTTTATTCATCATTATCTTGGCTATCAAACTCTTTCAATTTTCCTGTTCATGATTTGTGCTTATAAATCCCTCCAGGTGTGACATGATAATGGCACTAAGAAAACAAGCAGGGAATAGAACAAGGGGGCATGGGGGCCTTAAGCAAAAATCTTGTATACTTTCTGAGTAGACCAGAACAAAGCAAAAACAGGCAAAACCTCAGTGATGCCATCAGCTGGCCTTGTAAGTCTTCCATATGAATTCAATAATCAGACCACAAATGGATGAGTGAAATGCTTTCTAACTGCAGAAAGAACCAAAACCACAAAACATTTGCCCATTTGACTCAGCTGCAGCAAAAATGCAAAGCAATAGGCATCTGGAATTAATCTTCACGGGGAAAAATATAATTTTTTGGACTGAGATTAAGCATGAAAACTTTAATCCTCAACTAATTATTTACATGGCTATAAAGGAAATGAAAAAAGGCAGTTCGAATGGAATGGCTCTGGCAGCCTTATTTATGGCTCTGTGGTACCTTTGATTCACTGCTTTCTAACGTCAATAGAGCTGAAAAGGTCTTAATGTATTATAAATGAACAATGGAACTAATCTCACATGGCACCATTGCCAATTTCCGTAAGAGAAATGTATGTGGACTAATAGAATTCACTCCATACTGGAAGCTCTGTTAAAAGAAAGTCAAGGAAGTACTGTCAATTTAAAAGTCATGGGGCAGATCTGAGAAGCAGCATGTGATCTTTTGGACTGCAGGGCACGAATACATTTTGGAAGCACTTGACTTGTAGGCCTAGTCACTCTCTGGTGGCTAATGGCTATTAAAAAGAGAGCCGACAAAAACACTGTGTCAACATTCTGTGTGCCAGTTAGCCATCCGTATCCTACCTCAAGTGAAGATGCTTTCGGCTGGTAACACAAATGTGCCATAAGGATAAGGCACACCCCTCCTAACTATGCCATGTTAACTGTGGCAACAAATGTGCCTTTTCTGGTAGCATGGGTACACTTATGAAGCTGTCACCAGAGGGAGGCCTTTGCATACACCTTTTCAAGTCGTTTCTGTGTGTGGTAATCCAAGGGAACAGGGAAACCATTATGAGCTTCTCTAGGCAGAGCATGTGATCAGTGTGCTGCTCATGTCTACAACTAAGTAAGGAGCCATGTGTTAACCAGTTCAATTGTTGTATTGAAACAAGCTGGAAATGTTCATTTCTGTTATATATAGTTCTCACTCACATATTTGTGTTCAGAAATTGAATTACAATCCTGAAGTAGTTGCATAAGGCTATCTGTGGGAGGATCCCAAGTAGTGTAATGTGGTAAAAACATTGCTTTTCCAAAAGTATAATCAGAAAATGCTTCCCACTAGGGATGGGCACGAAATGGAAAAATAATGTCTCATTTCATTTTGTTTTATGCTCACCCCCATTTTTGTTTCATTTCTTATGATTTTTTTTTTAAAAAAATTGTATGAAATGAAATGAAATAAAGTGAAACAGCTCCCCTGGGTCCTAGAGGCACCAGATTTGGTGCCCGGGACTCCAGGAGACATTTTAAAAGGGCTCCTGCTGAGCTGATATCGGCTGAAGGGTTGGGAGGGTAGTTCTGGCCATTGCACTGCCCTCCTGAGCATTTTCAGTGGGCCTCTGCTGAGCTGTCAATGGCTGGACCCCTTTAAACCTGGCCCACTTGGTACCAGGAGATCCCCCTGGTGCCAACTGGGCCAGGTTTAAAGGGCTCCAGCCATTGACAGCTCGGCAGGAGCCTTCAGAAAATGATGCAATGAAATGGTTCATTTCAATGCAAAAACAACCGTTTTGTTTCATCTATAACAAAATGCTGCTTCCTTGTTTTGTTTTGTTTTATTTTGTTTTGTTTTGTTTTGTTACATAATGAAACAATGAAACAGAATTTCATTTTTTGTTTCCTTCCCATCCCTATTTCCCACCTTTTCCATCTCCCTCCCTCCTCTCTCTCTCTCTCTCTCTCTCTCTCTCTCTCTCTCTCTCTCTCTCTCTCTCTCTCTCTCTCACACACACACACACACACACACACACACACACACACACACACACACACACACACACACACACACACACTGAATATGTAACTAAATTTCTTTTCAAACTGGTTCATCCCTATTTCCCAAAGTAAGCTTCTTTCTAATCTCCTTGGGGGCTGGAGACAAGGATGTGTATGGTCAGCACAGTGGCTTCGGTATCTGCCTGCCAGAGGTTTGGAGTTCAAATCCCCACTGTGCTTATCTGACAGTGCTGGACTTGATATAGTCCCTTCATAAGACCATAACATAAGAAGAGCCATGTTGGATCAGGCCAAGGGCCCATTTAGGCCAGTTTCCGGTATCTGAGAGAACAGAAAATAAATGTAGGTGGTAGGGTTTGGGTAATCATTGTTTTTTTTCTTTATTATATGTAATGTTTGTTTGTATATATGCACAAAGAGACCATTCCAGATCGATAATAGAATGAAAATATGGGTAGACTGTTGAAATTAGCTACATTGAATGCCAGGGGTCTAGGAACTGTCACGAAGAGAAACAGAATAGAGTCATTAATTAAGAAGAATAAACCGGACATCGTCTTTCTTCAAGAAACACACCAAGCGAAAGATGGCCAAAACGAACTGAAACTACCCAACATCAACATCTATGAGAAAAGTTTTGGTACATCTAAAGCAAGGGGGGTAGCAATCTTAATATCAAAGCACTGTGATTGTATTGTTGAAAAAACTGTGAAAGATTTGGAAGGTAGATATATTATTCTTCAGGCCACAATTGGTCTAGAACAATATACACTGATAAATGTTTATGCACCAAATGCTAATCACAATCTGTTTTATAAAGAGATATGGGAGCAGATAGAAAAGGTACAGAAAGGACATGTGATTTTGGCAGGAGATTTCAACATGGTTATGGACAAAATAAAAGATAAAACAATGACTAGGAAGGTAGACTGGAGGGCTAGACATACAATCTTAACAAAATTCATCGCAAATACAGGATTAAAGGATGTTTGGAGAGAATTAAAGGGCGATGAAAGAAAATTTACTTTTTATTCATCAGCCCACAAAGCTTACTCGAGAATAGATTTTATATTTGTCTCACAAAGTTTGTTATCTAAAGTTGTAAATACAAATATAGAATTGATAAAAACTTCTGATCATGCTCTAATGTCTGTTGAAATAGAAAATAAGAAGAATTATAAGGAAGCTAGAAGGTGGACAATAAACCCTAGAATTTTTCAAACCCCAGATACAGTACAAAAAATACAAAGAGAATGGCTAGAAACCTGGAATATCAATGAAGAAGGTGGTGGTCAAATAGGAGTTATCTGGGACACTCTGAAGGCAGCGGCTAGAGGTTACATAATAAAAGAAAGTGCTATTATAAAAAGTCGAGATCAGCAAAAAAAAAAAAATTGGAGGCTACTATAGCAGACCTTGAATCTCAATTTTTTTTAACCAAAGACAAAAAAATTTTAATTCAGGTTGAGGCCAGGAAAAGGGAATTAGAAGATATAGATCTACAACAAACCCAAAGAAATCTACTATATTTGAAAAGAAACTTTTTCAAATACAGTAATAAAAACTCCAAGATGCTAGCAAAATTAGCACAGAAAAAGAAAGAAAAAAGCATGATAGGAAGGATAAAGGATTTAAGCGGCAATATATCTACTCAAATGAAAGAAAAATTAAAAGCTATTCAAGAATTTTATCAAAACTTATATACAGCCAATAGAAGTAGTAAGGAAGTTATGGAACAATATATTGACAAAAACCTAAAAGTAAGACTAGCGGAAGAAGGCAGGCTTGAAATGGAAAAAGCTATTAAAGAGGAGGAGATAGAGGATGTTATAAATAAGCTAAAGAATGCCAAAACTCCAGGAGATGACGGATTGGGACCAGAATTTTACAAGGTATTCAAATCAATGTTAATTCCTAAGTTAAAGAAGCTTTATAATGAGATATTGGAGGGCGAGCAAGTTCCTTCCTCCTGGAAACATACTTTAACTATTTTAATTCTCAAGCCTAATAAAGATCCAATAGATGTTGGATCTTACAGACCAATATCACTTATAAATCAAGATGCCAAGATTTTTACAGCAATTCTAGCCAAAAGAATGTATACATTTATAGACAAATATATTAAAGAAGACCAAACGGGCTTTATCAAAGGTAGACAAATGTCAGACACTGTAAGAAGAGTTTTGAATGTTCTTTATGAGATGGGAAGATCACAGGACAAAGCATGCATTTTGTCTCTAGATTTATTTAAAGCCTTTGATTGTGTCCAATGGCCTGCGTTAAAATTTTATTAGTGAAATGGGGATTTGGCGAAAATTTTCTAAGTGTAATAAACCAACTCATAGCACCTCATCAATCATTGTCAATGATGGGATGACAGAAAAAATTACCCTAGGCCGAGGAACAAGACAGGGATGTCCTTTATCGCCAGTTCTGTTTTGCATAGTGATAGAGCTACTAGCTAATGCAATAAGGGAGGACCAACTTATTAAAGGTATGGGTAAGGAAGGCAAGATAAAAATTAGTTTATTTGCGGACGACGCTTTGTTAACAATAAAAAATCCGGTAGAAAATATATTAAGAATAAAAGCACACCTAAAGGAATTTGGTGAAACAACCGGATTATGTGTCAACTGGCAGAAATCAGAAATCATGCTTTTCAATCAGGATAATCGAGACATGGAAGAGATCTCCAATCATGAACTGAAAGTTTGTAAATGTATAAAATACCTAGGGATACTTTTAGATAAAGACATTAGTAAAACGAAAGAACGAAATTACACAAAAATAAAGGAAGAGATTAGAAATAAATTACAAAATTACTCCAAATTAAACTTATCATGGTTTGGTAGAATAGCAATGGTAAAAATGAAAATACTTCCTAAAATAAATTTTCTTTTAGAATGTTACCTATTCAATACACAGAAATTGAAATTAAAGTTTATCAAGATCTTTTAAATAAATTCTGCAATGGTGGAAAAAAAGCAAGAATAAATAAAAGCTTATGGTACAGATCTCAAAAAGAAGGAGGTATAGGCATACCTAATCTTAGAATGTATTACATAGCTAATCAGCTTAGCTCCCTGGGGGAAATACTATTTAAACCTCAAAAACTAATATGGTGGGAACTTCAATCAGAGGAACTAAATGAAGACATAAATAAATATGTGTTTAGTTTCCCCCCAAAAAGGAAAAGTTACCCAATTAAAAATCCTCTTCTAAGTTCCCTATTGCTCACTTGGAAAAAGTATGGAAAGAAATTGATACAGGAAGGTTCCCCGCTTGGTGCGGTGATCGATCAGATAAATTTCCCCACAAACATGAAGAAATTGGGATACTTATTTAAATTAAGGAAAGTGGCAAGACTAAAAGATTGGATTAAAAAGATGACATCAAAACAAGAAATTAAACGTATTCTGCAAACTCAGGAATTGTCGTGGTTGAATTATGCCCAGTTAGAAAGCTGGACGAAAGAATGGATTAGGAGAAATACACAACTTAGAGGATATACAAAATTTGAGCAATTTCTGACAACATATGAATCAGAGAAAGGAAATACAGGGAAAGGAACAGTTGGCAAATTATATAAAATAATTCAAGATTCATTTGAGAATAGGGAACAGGACACAATAAGAGAGCTATGGAAACAAGACATAGAGAAAGAAATAAATAATGATGAATGGAAAAGAATTTGGAATTTGAGGATTTTACGGTCATTATCAGTCAGAATAAAAGAAAACTACTTCAAACTAGTTTTAAGATGGTATATGACTCCAGTCAGAATGAATAGAATGAATCCAAAATATTCTAAGCTCTGCTGGAAATGCGAAAAAAAGATAGGTACCTATTTTCATTTATGGTGGGAATGTGAAATAGTTCAAAAGTTTTGGCAAGAGATTATTGAGGAGATAAGAGAAATACTACAAACTGATAGGCGGAAATTGCTTTGTTATCATTACCATCTATCAATGAATATGATGTGAAAACTAAAGAATTAATAGCAAATCTTATGACAGGAGCTAGACTGATTATTGCTAGGAACTGGAAACTGAAATCAGACCTTAAAATTGCTGAATGGTATAAGGAAGTGTGGGACATAGCACTAAATGATAAACTATCTTGTAATATAAAAGTTTTGAGAGGTGAAATAAAAAAAGATACTTTCTATGATGTTTGGGGGAAATTTATAGATCATGTACTATTAAAAGGGAAAGGGATACAACCAACTTATAACCCAACACAGTTCTGGCGTAAAGGACCTTAAGAAGCCTTTTGGAAGAAAAAGAAAAAAAAGATGAAGAAGAAAGAGAAGATGCAAGAATACTGGACGGTTTCTTGGGGGTGGGGGGCACTTTGTACTGTTTATGATTGTCTATTACTGTTTTTTTATATAATTGTTTATCATTGTTGTTTTGTTTTTTTATGTTCAATAAAAAAAATTTAAAAAAAAAATAACATAAGAAGAGCCATGTTGGATCAGGCCAAGGGCCCATTTAGGCCAGTTTCCGGTATCTGAGAGTGGCTCTGCCAAATGCCTCTGGGGGCTCACAAGACTAGATATCTGTCTCCCGATACCACTCCCCTGCATTTGGCCTTTTAAGTACCCTGTGTTTTAATGCCTGAAAATTACATGTCCAGCCTTGTTGTTCTATGATTATAAGATTAATATTGAATGGGCACATTGAACGAGGATGGCCTTCACACACACCCCTCCTGTGTCTCCACAAAAAATAATCATGCATTCATATGTGAAAAAAAAAACTCTAGTACATTTTGTATACTTATGTAGAAAGTTGTTTTATGCCCACCAGGGATGGGCACCTTATGAAAAACAAAATGCTGTTTCATTATTTTGTAAGCTTACGAAACACTATGAAATGAAATGGGAAACAGCGTTTTGTTATGAAACAAAATTAAAGGCCGTTTTTCTCATTTTAAATTGAACAGTTTCATTACTCTATAAAACAGCTTCCCTCAGTCTTAGGGGTACCAAATTTGGTGCCTCTAGGACTCAGGGGAGCCATTTTATAGAATAACAAATTGTTTTGTTACTGTTTGTTTTCTTACGAATATTTTTTACAAAAAATCATTTAAAATGAAATGAAACAATACACAATTTTTCCATTTTGTGCCTGTCCCAAATGCCCACTAAAATAGCTGCATCTACCTCTGTGGACTAACACTGCTTTAAATTAGTAATTTTCCATATGACACTTATTATGCCCACCAACCTAGGCCCCTCATATATATGAACCTGTTTACTATCTAGAAGAAACATGACATTCTGAAACAAACAAGACAGATAATTCTGAACAAAACAAAAATAACAGCGAATTTAGCCTTGTGATGTGCTCATCCAGGTGCTGCAAAGCAGAGATGCTGAGGTCATGAGAAACTGGGGAAGGGATTGTCTTCAATATATATAAAATGTGCTACCAAGCCCAAGAGAGATTATTACCAGGCCTGGAGCTTATCCCTCTGGCTTTTCAGTGTTACCTGAGAGATTGACTTCATTTAGTTTCCTCATTGTCTGAAAAGGCTGGGGCACTGAAAGGTAGTTGACATATTGAGAAAGAAAGGTCATGTTTTTGAGCTCTCCTCACTGCCCCAAGAGAGCTGGATGTTGTCAAGAAGAACAGGAATGTGTCATATCACACTCCTCATAGAGTCACCCACTTGTGATGTTCAAGTGGCAAACATGAACACAATGCACCCACTGAATGCATTTAAGGCCAGTCACCTATTACGGGAAGACCAACTTTTGTAGTAATTTTCACAGAGTTGGGAAAAGAGAAGTGCACATGAAAACTTTCAGACTAATCCCCAAACGACCACTGTGTCCGGTTGCCAGGCCATGTCTTCTCATTCCTTCAGGTTTCAGAGCTGAGTCTAGAAACCAGGTGTGTGTGTGTGTGTGTGTGTGTGTGTGTGTGTGTGTGTGAGAGAGAGAGAGAGAGAGAGAGAGAGAGAGAACACATGTGGGCTTAACTATACAAGTGTTTTATATATAGGTAATACCTATACCAGGCCTGCAAAACAGGTAGACCGCAGGTCATCCATAGCCCGCAAAGGGTTCAAAAGTAGCCCGCTGGCCACCAATTTAAAAAATGAGGGGATACGTTTTCCACCTCTCTCTCCCCCATTCCAAGAACCACCACTGCCTCAACAAAGTTCTGGGTCTCCCAGCCCACTGTGTCATCTGAGTGGGGCAGTTCAAGGGCCATGGTGTGGTCCCCTCTCCCCCCACCATCCAGATGATCAGCATACCACTGTCTCGTGACCAGCTGAGTTGCTGGTGTGGAGTGGAGGGAGGGAAGGGGACAGCGAAAGGCGGGGTCATAAGCATACCCACCTCCTTTGCACAGTGACATCTCTCCTCCCCCCCAGAGAATTCTATTGCAACTATTGCAACGCACTCTACATGGGGTTGCCCTTGACTCTCATTCGGCGGCTGCAGCGGGTCCAGAATGCAGCGGCCAGGCTGGTGGCAGGTGTGCACCGATTTGAGCACATCTCCCCAGTTCTGGCTCGCCTGCATTGGTTACCCGTTGCAGCCCGAATTAGATTCAAGGTCCTGGTTTGAGTTTACAAACCCTCCATGGCCTAGGACCTCCATGGCTACCTGACGGAGCGGATCGACCAGCGATCAACCTGTCCGACCAGGCTGTCGCTCAGCCCACTGCGCGTGGCCATGCCCAGGAGGCTCGGAAAACTTCCACCCATGGCCGAGCCTTCTCTGTGGAGAGCTGACCCTCTGGAATCATCTTCCAGCAGAAGTGCGGCAGAGTCCCTGCCTGGCTGGAAGGCTGAAACCCTTCTCTTTTGGGAGGCGTTTGGGTGACCCTAACAGTGGTTTTTTCTTTTTCTTTTTTTTTCTTTTTTTTCTTTTTTTCTTTTCTTTCAGTCCCGCCATCTGCTGCTGTTGCTTTTGTCTGCTTTTATTAGTTTAGTTACTATTTACTTTGCTGTCTTTGTAATTTTGCTGTGTTGCACAGTGGTTGTAAACCGCCCGGAGTTCCCTTAGGAAGACGGGCGGTATATAAGCTGTATAAATAAATAAATAAAATAAATTCCTTCCTCCCACCCTTCTTCCCTCCTTCTCCTCCTCCTCCTCCTCCTCCCCCTCCCACCCCAAGCAGCCTGACAAAGACCGTGACCCCCCACTGCTGCTACTTCTCCTGCTCCCCTTCTGAGCCGTTATCTCCTCCTTGCGTTGCCATGGCGATGTGATTGCCCTGCTGCTGGCTCAGCCCACCCCAGCTGTGCGGCAAACATGGCGGAGGTGAGTGAGAGCTGTTGGTGGCAGTGGCAGTGGCAGAAAGAGGGCTGGAAGGGAGAAGAGGGAAAAAGAGAAGGGGGCTGAGGGGGGGGGATAGTCAAGTCGAGCCCTGGGTGGGTTGGGAGGGAAAGCGCACCATGCTTGAGCCAGGCGCAAGGGAGGCATGTGCATGGTTATGTGGGTTGCCCCTTGGAAGGGGTGATCTGTGCAAGCATGCCACACCTCCCTTGCACCCGCCCATACTGGCTCGAGTGGGTGCAAGAGAAGCATGTGCATGCTCAGCCTTCCCATAGGAATGCATTGAAATCCACTCCCTCTGGAACAGATTAGTTGATTTTCAATGCATTCCTATGGAAAACCGCTGCTCTATTTACAATTATTTTACTTACAAGCATGTTCTTGGAATGGATTAAATTTGTAAGTAGATGTATTAGTGTAGGGCCAGAAAAAGTACTCAGCCTGTTCAAGGTTGGACAGCCCTGGCTTATGCAAACATCTTCATGCTAAGCCAATGAGTCCTGGTGCCAGCTGAGAGTGGAGAAATGGGTAACCAGATATTAAAGTTGCCACATACAAACAAGTCAAGCTTTCTCCTCCTCTGGTGCCATTGGTTCTGAGGTTTGCATCCCCAGTTGAAAGCTGAGAAATGGCTGCCATAAATATGGCAACCTAGGCTTCACCATCTCACAAATGGAAGCACATAGTCTGAGAGGAGTCGTGCTTCCTTTCCCTAAACCAGTGGTGGCGAACCGTTTGCACTCCAGATGCTTTGGGCCACAACTCCTGGAATTCAAAGCCTGCATTTCCAATGACAAAGGACTGTGGGAGTTGTGGTCCAGAACATCTGGAGTGCTGAAGATTTGCCAGGACTGCCCTAAACAGTAAAAGCACATCCATACAGAAGGTTTTCTGAGTCCTAACTAGGCCTCAAAACAACTGCATACCCATTCTGCACAGCTTGCTCAGGTAACCTACTTGCTGCCAGAATTTGCTGTCACACCAGCTGCCAGAACTTGAAAAGACAGGAGGTGGACTGATTAACGTGAGTTTAATAATTCAAAATTCCACTATGGCAGGCATACAAAAATGGCATGCCTCCAGTAAATCTACTGTTCTTTTATCCAAGACCAAAATGTCTGTCCTACATTAACAAGCACTGAGTGTTCTTAAAACAGCTGCATACTTGTGGAATTGCAATTCTTTCCTGTCATCATCTTATATGATTTTAAAAGAGTTCAGGGGTAGGCTGATGTGCTGGCCTGTAGATTTGGCCTGGAGTTTGAAGCTTCTCTCTGCTGGGACAGGGGGCAACCAAGATCACCTGGAATGTGTTTGAATGATGGAGTCATGTCCCCTAACATCTGTGCAATGTTGAGCAAGCTGCAAGGTCCTAGAATACCAGTATGGGTGGGGGGCTTTATACATGGAAGAGCCTGGAATTTTCATATGAATTTGGGATCAACTTGACACACATACCAGTTACTATACATGTTAAAGTGGAATGTGCCTGTGACTTCATGCCCAAGTAGCTAATTTGTTTGAAGACTCCTAGCTCCAAAAATCTGTATGATGCCAGGAGAATAATTTGTACACATGAGAGATTAATGGTCCCAAGATGCAGTTGTGAGCGTGGCTGCTCTCACCGAGGGTGAGGGTGGTAGTTGCAGGATCCCCAGGCAATCTCCATCAGCCCCAGGTTGCTGGTTTAAGACTTGCCTAGTTTCATTGAGGGCAGCTTTGATTTAACAACCATACCAAACTCTCAGTCCCATCTGTGGAGTTTCTGGGGTTCCTTCCACTAATTTCTCCAGGTATTCTACACTACAACCCTTAAATGGATGAAGAGGACCACACTTAGGGCAGAAAAGGTAAAAAGCAAAAGCAAACCATCCTATGACTTCACTTACCTCCTTGCAGATCTTAAAGCTGGCACATTCACCCCTTCCACCCCCAATAGTCCCCAATAGTGTTCCTTTCAGTAGACATTTCCATTAAAAGCAATGATTTTTCAGGTTCTTTCCCCCCATCCATTCCACTTGCAGTATAATGCCTATCATCAACTCGGCTTCTTAGTAAACAGATCAGTGTGTGGCCTCAACATGGGACCCATTCACGGCTTTGAATGTACTGTCAATTATTGCTTAAATATTCAAGACCAGCTCTGCATCTCAACAATCAGCAGCAGCGTTTTTACTCTGCTATTACCTTGCATGTAATCTGGAGGATTTAAAAACCTGCTGTTCAAAAACTGCTCAAGCCTGTCAAGAGACTCTCCCACTTCATTCTCCAATCTTATTTAGAATGTGTTGGATTATGCACATGTTTCTTTTTTTAAAAGAATGATATTTCAATTCAGAGGTTTCAGACACATCTGGGAAAATGAGAACATTTCAGCGTGAACAAAATAGGTTCTTTTTTGTGGGCTCCACCGTAATTTGCTCCTACCCAGAACATAGGAAATTTGTTTTTTTAAAGTAATGAGTTATTGTTATTGTTCTAGTCAGAGTTCTAGTTTTTCAAATATTACTTCATAATACCTTGTGTTGGCTTGTCTGTGGCATGTAACACACCAAAGCAGTAAAGCCCATACACTTTGTGAAAACAAAAGTAACTAAGTGTACATACAAACAGAAAGGAAGTTCTATTGAATTTCTATTAAATTATAATCAGTAAGCCTGGATCCAATTATTGATCCCATAAGGGTGACCCACCGAATCACTGAAAGTCTGGGAAATTAATGCTTATGTAAGTGCCACTGTTTTGGTGGGTCTATTCTAGCTGGCATGAACAGTTGCATTCAGCTCATAGAATATAAAGTTGTTTATAAGCTCTAGGCCCATCACACATTCTGTCAGCAACTCAGAGCCAAACCACATGACATGTGGAGGATCTGTGGTGAGATCTCCTGACATTTATGAGTACTTTTTCTTAAAACATGGGGGATGCAGTAGAACTGAACTGGCTCTAAGGGGTATGTTAATACACTTTAAATTTCCTTCTTATATGGCTTTCTTATTTGGACAAATAACAGCTGGTAAGCTTTAGACCAGAAAACTGACATAAGGAAAATAATTACAGTAACCCCCCCATTTATTGTGGGGGTTAGGGACCCGACCCGACCCGTGATAATTGAAAATGCAGGTCGGGGCAGGCCTAGGGGGGGCACACAATGTTTAAAATGTATTTAAGCAATGGAGGGGCTTGGTTCTGTTGCTTAAATACATTTTAAACATCGTACACCACTTTCCCCTACCACCTGGGGTGCAGGGGAGCGGTGCACAATGCCTCCATGGAGGCAAGCCCCAGGCTCCAGCTGATTGGCGCTGGGGTGGGGGAGAAAACCTTTTTGTTTATCCACCCCAGCACCAATCAGCTGGAGCCCAGGGCTTGGGGAAGGGGGGAGGTTTAAAAAGCCTGGGCTTTTAAAACCTCCCCCCTCCCTCAAGCCCTTTCAGGAAGCCACTGTACTGTGGTCCCACAATATAGCAGGACTGCAGTATATGAACCGTGAAAGGGCAGGGGACCACTGTACTCAACAGTCTCAGCACTACCCGTAATTGTGATTGTGATATTCTTGCTCAGTCTATCCAAAAATCATAACACCATGCAAACAATTTACTGCACATAGTGGATGAAATGCTCATTGTCTAGTGCAGTAAGTTGTAACTAGAGTAGGCCCATAGACACTATGGATTTCATGGAGGAGTTGATGCAGCAAATCTCACCAATTCAACAGACCTACTCAAATTGCTGTACTACATAACACGAATTCGGCCAGCATTTCCTAGCTCTCCGCTGCAGCATTTGCCATGATGACTTTGATCTATCTCAACATTTATAACTTTAGGTCCCAGAAGAGTTTATTTCAGAATCAAATCTTTCCATGTAGGAATCAAGACAGACCCCATGACTGATGAGCTTCCGTTAGGCAATCTCAGTTTGTTCTCAGATTCTGGGGAATGGAATTTTAAGATTTATAGCTTGCTTCATTTTCTTTGCCATGAACCATCTCAGATGCTTTTGATTGCATAACATTTGCTTTCAGAATTGCAAAGGCCAAATAGCTAATCCCTACAGTTCTGTCACTATGAAAAATTAGTATTTTCTTAATCCCCACCCCACCCTGTGTCAGTTCCTCCTTTTAGCATGGTTAAAATTTACAAGTGGTTAACAGCTATTTGTTACTATACTGGAAGGGGATTTTGCCAATATGTCTATGGTATGGTTTAAACACATTTATCATAATTAAGGATCATTAATGGACCAATAGAAAAATGTCAATATGCTCTACTAAGCAACATATAAATATCTAAAATGTAAATTGGATCAGGAAGAGCCATTTTCAAGACGAACGTGAGCTGAGCAGAACATTGCAGTGTGCCACCTTTACCTGTGTATTTTCTCAACAGACCAATATGTATAGATTGGCAGTAACATTACATCTGTACTCAAGTTCTGATGCACACAGGGATTCACATCCATTTGAAATTGCCACATTTTAAAGTGTGGATGCTATGTGCACATAAGGACAGGTGAGTTCCTTTCCAGGGATCCCAGTTGACCCCTCCTTGGTTCCACAGATGGCCATAACATTATCATTTGGCAACTTTCCTGCTTTTCTGAGATTCCCACCATTTCATTCCAAAAGGTTGATGTGCCTCCCCTGAAGCTCAGTTATTGGTAGAAAGAGTGTCAGTCTAAAATGTGCTGGTCTTCTTGGTCCCTCCTTTTGACTTTGGCCCCACCCATGCCTTGGAAGTAGTCCCTGAGAATTTGCTGTGCATTAGGGAGACTAGATATATTTCAGAGAGTAGAGTTGTTCCTCTGCAAAACCTTGCAATGGTTACATTTTTGTTTGCTCCCAACTTTTCCAAATCTAGAGATAATAATACAAATCTGCTCCTCCCTCACCCCAATATTCCAAAAGCCCAAATGTGTCCTTAGCAGTCTCTCTCAATCTTTAAGTTTCTGTAGCAAAGCAACTTTGTACTTGCAGTTTATTGTTTTTAAATTGAATGTCAATATTTTGCAAAACATTTCAGCTCTCTCCATTTTTCTCATATTTCAGATAATAATAAATTTTGCTCTTTCTTAAGATCTTTCCATTTTGTTGTTCTCATTAAAATCATCAAGTACAAACAAGCAAGAAAGCACACAAGCAAAAACTTTAGGGAAGAGATCATATTTATTGGCACAAGACCTGGAAGCTGACAAGTGAAGATTTAGTTTATCTTACATTGTGGGTTTTTGTTGTTGTTATTTTTTATTTTAAATATTTTAAAGCATATCTGAAATGTATGTGAAATACAAGTATAAGAGTAGTTCAAAACATTAACTCAGCCTCCCCCACAAAAAAATGTGCCATAAACTGTTACCAAATCACTTTTCTTTATGTCCATCACATTTTTCTAATATATGAAGAATAAGACTTCTAAAACCAAATAATATTGTAGCATATTAAGTAATAAATCTGTTTAAAATTACAGAAGATGACAACAATATGAATAGACCTCATCTCTGGCAAACAAAATAATCCAGCAAGAAGCCAAGAACAATAGTTAGATATCGTACGAAATGCACAGATAAACTGAAAAATACCATCACATATTCTTAATCTAGGTTAATTGCTGTAGTTATAGACTTGCGTAGAGGAGATATTTTTCTCTGGAAAAAAATAAGAAAAAATTTGGGAATACTCTGTCACCAGCACTATTTCATACAGCAAAATCAGGGAACTTGTGACTGCATCTCACATCATCTGTCACCATTGGCCATACTGGTTATTTCGCACATCAACAACATCTGGAGTGTCAGATTTCCCACCTATTCTACTATGCACCACAGTACTCAGCCTACTCCTGCTCCATCATTGCTATACTGGTTTTTCTCCAGTTCTTCTAAAAGCACATGCTTCTGCACTGGTTGTGGAAGGTTTTCCTGTTGCTATCCATATGACCAGGGCCGGCGCTTCCATTAAGGTGAACTAGGCCGACAGGGTGCTGGACAGCATGCCGGCCCCTGCTGCCCCCCCCACTGCTGGCCACTGCCATCCGTCTCCCACCGCCCGCCAGCCACAGTCGCTGTCCACCCATCGCTGCCCACCGCCGCCCGCCCGCTGCACCCTGTGCCCATCGCTGCCCAACCCCCTGTGCCCATTGCTGTCCCTTGCATCCACCACCCCCGCTGCCCTTCCCCCACCCTACCCCCCACCCCACCCTGCCCACCCACCGCCCACTGCCCTGCCCCCTGTCCCGCCCCCCGCCCCCCGCTGCCCAACCACCCACCTGCCACCACCCTGCCCACCACCCACCACCCCACCCCCTGCCCCGCTGCCCACCCCACCCCACCCCCGCCCCTCACCTAGGGCGCAAAAAAAAAAAGCACCAGCCCTGCATATGATGTAAGCCTTGTCTTGTTTGGATCAGTGCTTTGTGATTTTTTGGGGGGAGGGAAATGGGTAACTTATGCCTTCAAGTCTTTTTTGTGAGCATGGTTTATTTTTAGTATTGGTTTGTTCTGGGAGGCTTGGGTTTAACACTTTAGGGGAAGTGTGCATCGGAAGAAAAACAAAGGGGACTGTTGCTAAATTCTAGCACTGGTAACTACTATATGGTCTCTTTAGATAGATGAAACACAGCATTTTTTTCAGAGCTTGGAGTATATGAATTATTTGGACTACAATTCCCAGAATCCTCTAGCTGTAGTCATGCCAGCTGGATCATTCTTTGACTTAAATAATAATTTATACATCTGTCAAATGCTAGTCTCTGCTCACAGGGACTGGGTTCTAACCCTCTGGGTGACTTTTTTTCTCTCAGTTAAGTGACCCTTCCTCTCAATTATCACAATGCAGAAAAGAAGGAACATTTCTGTTCACCAGAATGTGTGTCATACACTTTATTTTTGGGGTTGCTGGCATAGAAGTGTTACAAAGGGCTGCTTCATAAATAAGATCAAGAAGAGAGAAGCATTTCTCCCAGCTATCTAACTGACAACATTTTGCATCTCTCTATAAGGCATTTTAACCACATGGTTTCCAGAAGAGCCTTTACAACCGTCCGATTCAAATGTATTTGCACTAGGGATGGGCACAAAATGGAAAAACTGTGTTTTGTTTTGTTTTGTTCCATTTCATAACAAATTATTGAAAAATTGTATGAAAAGAAACAGTAATGAAATGTTTCATTCCTCTGGGGGCTTGTACTCATCCCCTCCTCTTCCTTCTGGGCTCCAGCGGCAGCCACCGTGGGCACTCCTGGCGGCCTTGCTTGCCCTGGTTGGTGGTGGCAGGGGGCGGGGGCAGTTTTGCTCACCCTTGTTGGCTGGAGTCCTTGGCGGTGGCAGCGGCAGCAGAGGCACCCGCACAGCCTCCCAGAGGCCTTGCTCACCTTTCCAGGCCTGGGTCCTTGGTGTCAGTGGCAGCGGCGCTACACACTCAGCCTTCCAGAGGCCGCACTCACCCTTCCAGACCTGGGTCCTTGGTGGCAGCAGTGGCACCCGCTCCGCCTCCCTGGCAGCGGTGGCACCTCTTCAACAGCAGTGGTGGTGGCAGTGGCGCAACAGTACTTCTGAGCCCATCAGGTAAGGGAGGCATTTTACAGATGGAACGAAAAATCCCAACCGTTTTGTTTCCTCTGTAACAAAATGCCGCTTCCTTGTTTCATTTTGTTTTGTTACATTTCATTATGTAACGAAGTGACGAAACAGCATTTTGTTTTTCATTTTGTGCCCTTCCCTAATTTGCACCCCAAAGCAAATGAAGAGCTTAGACATTACCTAGACACCAAAGAAAAGAGTAAGTTTCGAGGGGAAGAAAATGACAGCCTTCAATTTCTACTAGAAAGAAATCTGAGCACAGCAGATTCTTGATTTAAATGCTATCGTGCCTCAAGGAGGACTTGTCTGCTTTCTGAAGGCCCCGTAAACATCAAATGCTGATCCATGGTCCTTAGGCTACACGTGCTTGTTTGAAACCTATCCAGAGAGCAGATCCATTGGCTCCCAGGCTTACTGCAAGCTGTGGCAGCAAAAAAGGCTTTCAAAAAGTATCATAATGCACATCCTGTCCTGCGAAATCAATGAAGCAGATTTTCATCAAGACCAGAAGATGAAGCAGAAAATGGGCCCCATTCATTTGAACTATGCATCTGTTCCTGGACTAAGCCAAAATTTGGGGCAGGGGGTATTTTAAGAGTGATTTTAAGGAGAACATCAGGGTATGTGTAAGGAAACAAACAAACAAATAAATAAATAAATAAATGTGTACATTTGCAAATGCTCCTTTGGAGCAGGGACTGCAGCATGCTGGCTGCAAAGCATTAGCACCATAAATTCCTGAGTGAAATGTTATTAAAAATTTCCAGCTCTATAAATGCTGTTATTAATCATTCTCAAATTAACCTTATGCAAGTTAAATTAGTATGAGTTCCTGGGCAAATTAAATTGCTAGTAGTTCCAGACAAGCCCCCAACCCCAACCCCAAACCCCACCCCAACCCCAGAAACTTGGTACTGTGTTTAGAAGTGAGGACAAAAAAAGTAGACCTGCTGATGACCATTTAGGAAAGAAGCATAAACTCTGCTTGGGGAAAAATAATACACAACTAAGTCAAGAACACCTGGATTAGAAGAGAAAGACACTTTTACAGGAAAGTACTGTTATAAATGTAGCCTTGTATCTTAATGACATTGTCACACTGGGATGGCTGACTTTTGAAGTGGCTTCTTGGGCTGCGTCTTCAAAAGCAGTGATTGACAGGTGATAATGTTTAGCTCCATGTCAAGGAAAGATTCATTTGCTGTTTTCTGACAATCAAGCCTCCATTAAAAGCCCAGGAGGCAGCCAATGCCAGCCCGCCTTGATCTTCTGAAAGTACATCAAACCTTGTTTCCTCTGCAGCTAGCCAAGAAATGCTAGGTACTGTAAGTGAGGTCATAGAATTTTTACCCATATTCCACTAGAGAGCAGTATTATTTTGTACAAAGCAGGTAGGTTATGCTCTGCGGAGAAACCTATGAGGGACGTGACTGGCAAAACTGGAAGATCTTCTGAAGCGATTTAAAATTACAGCTCTTCAAACACGAGAAGTCAGCATGCTTCAGAAAGCTGACAGAAACAATATTCTGATATCAACCTAGTGTGTACAGGAGCCTGCCTCTCAACTCTCCCTTGTTTCCAACACCACACACATATATAAAATGATAAAATATAATCATAATCTTTTGAAATAAACAGGACTTCAGAAATATATCTTCTTATTCGAGAAGGAAGATGAGCTGTCCAGGCAGTCTTAGGGCCTTTTCACACGACCCCTAAGATCTGCTGACCACTTAAATTCGGACCAGAGATCTTAGGGGTTCGTTGCTCTTGCTGTGTTCCTACCCCTCAGCACTTCCTTGTTCCTGTCTGCGTGAGGGGTGGGAGAAAAAAAGAGAGAGAAAATGCATATCACCTCCGAAGCCACCCGGCTTCCTGATTCCTTCTCTTCCTGATTCCGCCCGGCTTCCTGGTTCCTTCTCTTAAAGGGGCGGCAGGCAAAAACAACAACAAACAGACGCGAGGAGAGCCGACACTCACTCCCTTAAAACCGCATCAGGGATTGTCACCACAGGAGAGCAGGTACATGAAAAGTGTGCTGGGTCGCGCTTAGGTGGGCGGAGTCGCACTTAATTTTCTGCAAACTCCAGAGCTGGCGGGGAAACATTTTTAAGCTCCGGAGCTTGCAGCCATTTGCCGCAAAGTTTAGGGGTCGTGGATAAACGCCCTTAGTCACAGATGTAGGAAAACATTAAACGTATTCTAAAATATACAATTAAGTCCAAATCACCTGGATAGGAAAGTTTCATCTGAAATTCACTTTGATAAGTCAGTTCCACAGCCATTATTTGATTTGACAGAAGACACTGAATTTGAAAGTTAAGGTGTTTTTCTTGTGTCTGTTCCAAGTTTGCTTTGCAAACTGATAAACTCAATAAGAAAAAAAATCCCACTAAAAATATTGTTTGAATGTCACCGAAGGACATGGGGAGAGCTACCCAAAACAAAAATGTGACAGAACAAAATGTTTTTGAAAATATGGTGAGATGCAACAAATTAAATGGTTACTTTTGAGGAGGATGTTGCATGATGTGAGTGTCAACTGGCAGAAGACACTATTCTAAGTACTGTCCAGGTGGACATCTCACCACAGTTAAGAGTGATGTAGTTCAAAATCTCTATTGATTATCATGGGGTTCACTGAAGATAAGGTACAGATTTCCTGCTCCTAAAATATTTAGTATTTAAGAAGTGGTATAGTGGTTGTTCAAATTGCATTTGAAAATGCTCTGGAATCCCATGAAAAGTGAACAGTATCCCAGTTATGTGCTCTAAATATGCTGGCATTATTATGCTTGCAAAGTCTTGTATTACGAACTAGATGGAGTTTCTAGGCTTTCTGTAAGGAATATACATATAAAATGTTCTTCTGAATCCTAACCAAGATGTGATGAAGACATGTGCGATGGTATCCAGGTCTGTTTTTTCCAAAAGAAGGTTACTGTAGACACATGAGCCAAAGCCATGCAGAAACGCCTCCAGACTCATCTTGTTTGTCAATGAACAAAGCAAAGTTGAAGAAGTGGGTTCAGTCCTGTCCAGTTAGAGCAACCTTGATCATACCTGCGACATCAACATGCTAGGTACTTGTATCCACAAAGGAAAACCTACACATGCCAACCACAAGTAGAGATGGGCATGAACTGGGAAAATGGCAATTTGTCATGATTCATAATTCATCAACAATGATGAATCATGAAGTTTCAAATTTCTTTTGCTGAATTAACCAATAGACTCATATGCTTGTCCTGCCTTAAAATCCCATATAAAATGCCCCTCGCACTTCTAGAGGAGAGGCTTCTTCTGATACTCCTCTTCAGCTCTTGCAAGTTTGGTGAAGTTTGGATCCCAGATGTCAAAGTTATGCACCCCAAAGACACCCCCCAGCAAAGGGACAGAGGCTGCAAATGGCAAGGGACCCCCAAAAGGAGTTGATAAATTAACAAATCAAAAAATTGCTAAACGTTCATTGATTTGTATCCTTCAGGGCCATTGAGTTTGATGAATATAAATCAATGAATTAGCAATTTTGAGTAGGGTATTTTTTGCAATTCATTTTTAAATTTGTGCCCATCTCTACACCGAAGTGTTCCCTACCTTCTGGAACTAGGGATAAGAAAAAGTTTTACTGTAGCAAAGACTCTTGGAAAAAAATCATGTTATACCATTTAGGCTCTAAAAGTTGCAGTGCATCTTGCCCTAGGAATCTACACACTTATAGGGCTTGCAGGGCATTGTGGAGAAATAAAATACACTTGCCATTACATGTGGAAGGGAAAAATGTGAACAGTTATAAATCTGTACAGATAAAAATTTACATGGATATATTCTAATGAAATAGGAAACAATGCTACAAAATTTCATACGTTTAGAATGTATGCACAGAAAAATCATATTAATTTTTAATGCAGGGGGAAAGTCTTATAAATATATAATTGATACAAAATAATCCACAGAGAAATAGGAAACCACCCTATGGTTCAGAATTACACTAAAGAAAATGCCGTGCACACTGCGGAAGTGGGATAAACTTGTAATCTGTGTGATTTTCTAATGCTTCAATAATGGTGTCATCCTACTATTGCATTTGATGAAATATAAATGTGGGATAAAGATGCAGGTGGGATTCAGGACAATGCAATTAAACTGAGAATTTATTTGTATTTATCATTACTTACCCGGTTCTTGGAAATACACAGAGGAGCACCTAGCCCTTTGTTGTCCCTGCACATAGGGAATCACATGCCTGAAGTGGATCAACCCCTGTCCACATGTAGGTTTTCTGGACAAACAACAATGGAAGATTGGGTCTCTCACCTATATTTAGACACTATGTACAAACAGGATAGTTCTCATTGCCATACAAGGGCTCAGTCAAGCATGAGAAAACAATGCCAGTTATACCAATTATTTTCTTACCTCTGTTGCACTTGAGTGGATGTTGGCAGGAGTGTTCACATTGTTTTTAACTGTATTGATTCATCTCTTTCTATTTGAAGTATTATAGAAGGCTACACTGCTCTTTAATTTTGTATCAAATCCTTTTCTAGGAGTTCACTGCTTTCATTTTTCTTTTCCCCTTTGAACAGCATTGAGAGGAAGAAGCGGGTTTTGAAAGACTTGCAAAGTATTGTGACAAATGGGGTTTAAAAATGCAGCACTCTTTCCCTTACAATTTAGAGCAGGAATTTCATGCCTGCTTTTGCCCACAAAAGAGAGAGGAAGCTATCTCCTTCTGAGTAATGTATTCATGCTGTTTTTTTCATGGCTCTAGTGGTTCTAGTCGCAGCTACTAGTGATTTATCAATATCCCTTAAAAACTTTTTAAGGGTATAACTAAGCACAGTGGTAACGAAACAGCCACAGCACCCAAAAACTCTTTACAAAGAAAATAAATTGGCAACACAGTTCACAAACGCTGAAAGAATACAGAATGGAGGTGTGCATCATTGGTACAATTTAAAATAATCTTGCTTGTGGGGGTGGGTGAGGTAGGGAGGTAAACCACTTGCTACAGCAAATGTGAATGGGAAATTATGAAATTCTGTAAATAACACTATATTGTTATAAATGGAGTTCTTGTGGCAGGCATGATCAAATTCTAGGTTGCTGTATATATGGAGTACGTAATGATAGGGAGGGAAGTGGATTGTGAATAGGTGGGTAAGTAATAGCTGAACTGGGCTTAAGAGTTCTTCACAAGCCTGTCTAGGATCCTGAACGTGCTGAGTTCCAAAGCAGGTTGAAAGTCTGTATCTGTGGACTTCTTCATTTCAAATGTTAATTGTTTACTGTATGAAAATCACAGGTGAGATCAGTAGAACCACATAACCATGAAAGCAAGTTCTAGAGGAACAGCACTGCAATTCAACTCAACATTATTCTTCTTTGAATGGAGGGCACATGCTTTGTTTTCTTGTATATACATTATGGAGCACTTAAGAAAGGTGATCTGATTAGAGAATCTTTTCAGGGTCTTCTGTCATGCAGATGATTAGGTAATCAAGGCTGCAAGATAGGTACAGCTTTAGATATAGTTCTAAAAGTAATTTACATCTTGATCATATTACCTGTGTGTGCTTTTATTTTCCAGGTATAGGTCCTGTGGGAAATACCTCAATGGAAATATATTGGATGGTTGTTACTGTTTTGATAGTAACTGTTGTATTGTTATCTCCACTACTGCTATTCTCTTGTGCAAAGCTGGGCTATAAATGTAATAAATAAACAATAAAAATATGTCTGAATAGAACTTATCCCCTTATATTCATTATTTCCCCCTTGCTCCTCTTTTTTAAAAGCTTATCCAACAGATTGTTCTCGATATCTGATATGTTCACAAACAATGACAGTATTTTTAAAACAGATAGGTTTAATGGGTTCTGGTGAAGCTTTTAGAATCTGTACTATAGCACAATCCATTTTTAAAACAAATTAATACACACTGCCCTAGTTTGTTTTTGTTAGTTACTAATGACATTTTTGATATCTTGTCAAATTATTACAATGAACTTGCGATTGAATTGTATGAAGACTTTTTTAAACATTTCACTCCTTTATTATTAAAATACATGGGGGGAGGGACATAAATCATCTAGAAAAATATTATACCTTCAGGCCAATATTTTGCACTGTACTAGGATCCAGCTAAATTTCACCTAAGCTCTGGAAGCCCAGTTCTGCTGGCAGTTGCCCTCTCTGCCTGGGCCAGTCAATCCAATGACTCCATCCCCTCAGAGCCAAAACCAGTGGATAAACAGCTTAACTCCATAGCTGCCCAAGGAGCCAAGACACATTCTCCCCACCATTTTCCCAATAAACACCAAACAGTGGTGGAAATACTTTTTTGGGGAAATTGTGCGAATTACAAATTAATCACAGAACAGTTGGGGACAGAATCACTGCACAAAAAAAATAAAAATAAAAAAATAAAAAGCAAAGCTAGCTTGCCTGTTCTACTCACTCCTGTCTTAAACAGAACACAAGTCTCACCAAGTGAGTAAACAGCTAGTATCCAAAGGTATTGACTGTTACACTTTTGCCTTCAACAATTGTAAAAGCACCTGACAACAGATCACAATTCGGTTTTCCCATATTCTTCCATAATATAAGCAATCTTGCATGTCACCTAGTAGGGATACAGCTATTGTTACTTAAGCCCTCTCTACTATGGCTCTGCATAAATCTCCAAAAAATATGTCTCCTCATGTGATCTGGTTGGTCACTCAGTCCCAGCTGGTACCACTCCACCTCCTATCAGCCAAAGAGGCTTCAACCAAGAAGCAGATGGTTAGGTCTTTGAATTTCTTCACAACATCTCTAAGGGCCTTTTCACACGACCCCTAAGATCCGCTGGCCCCTTAAATTCGGACCAAAGATCTTAGGGGTTCCTTGCTCTTCCTTCCTCCCCACCAGAGAAAGAGAGGAAAAAATGCAGCTCACCTGGAGGAGCTTCCCGGAGCTCCATTTCTCTTCTGCTTGATTTTTTTCCTCCCACCTCTTCTCTTAAAGGGGTGGGAGGCAAAAAAAAACACAAGCAGAAGCCAGGAGAGCCCCGCACTGACCAGATTAAATCCGGACCTGGGGATTTTCACCCACCTCAAGCAGGTACAAGAAAGTGCAGCTGGGTCGCGCTTAGGTGGGTGGGGTCGCACTTAATTTCCTGCAAACTCCGGAGCTGGTGGGAAAACACTTGTAAGGTCCGGAGTTTGCAGCCATTTGCTGCGGAGTTTAGGGGTCATGTATAAAGGCTCTAAGTGATGATGTTGAACAATGCTTTTATCCTAGATCTGTCTTTTCTGTAGTTGACATGAATGAACATGGCTTTGGGTGTCATTGCAGTCTGAGAGGGTTAAGAAAACTGAATGACAGGATAAGCAGGCAGTTTCTCTCATACTTACCAGTCAGTTTTGACTTAAGACAGATTCCACTGCTTTGGTCAAGATTTGCTGCTGTAGATTTTTAAACAAACACTTCTGAAACATCTTAACCCTTCTTTTTTATTTCTTGCTGCCTTTGACACAGCTGAAGTTTTGATCTGGCTCCAATTCTGTGGACAAGTTTATTTTCCCTTCAGTCTTTTGCCAAAGAACTACTACTGTTTTTCCCAAGTTGATTACAGTATTTGGGTCTCTCTGTGTCCACAGCACTTGATTATAATAAATAGAATGGAATTAAATTTCTTATGTTTACCTACCAGAGCAGTTTTAAAAATGGAAACTGCTTATCTGAGGACATGCAAAATCTTTTCATTGCTAAGAGACTTGGAGAAAGAAAGGAAGGGTGGGCTGGAGAGAGGGAATTCCTTTGCGTTGAAGATTTTTCAACCTGACTTTCTTTTCTACAGGGTATCAGTTTCCCTTCTTCATAAGGGAGGTTGATGAGAGCCTCTGAAGAACACTTTGTGTGTTGGTGCTCTCGTTTTCTTTCCCAACCACCGGGTGAGCTGGTGACCTTCCCCCTTCCATTAGAAACATGACAAGAGGCTGTACATGCTTTGGATCCCATTTGGAGAGAAATATTAGTCGTAACTGGATAGACCTACGAGTAATTTTGCAAAAATGTGACGCTGACGTAGGCCAAGACTATGCGCTCTGGGGCTGTTTGCCTCACGGATATAAGTGTGAAGGCTCTTTGGCTGCCTCTGATCAGGACCAGCTGTTTCTCATTCTTCTTACCACTCACAACCAGCTCTGCCTATCTAAATTTAAATGATGGAAGAAGGATATCTAAAGTACAAATTGAAGACACCATGCTTGATTCTTGTAATCTGGTCTCCAGAACAGAAGAGAAGTTACTTTTTGGATTGCAACCCTCAACCTCCACCTGGCATGGAGCCATCATTCAGAAAAATAAATTTTCTGAGCTAAAGCTGGTGAGAAGTACATCTCATTGAGATTAGTTAGGGTTCCTGCTATATCAATGTCTACAGGATCGAAGTCAAGAATATTTGTTTCCATTTATTTACAATTCAGAAGCATGTGCCTATACAAGTACTCTCTGCACACAAAGGAATTAGAGTATCTCTTTTCTTTTCCTTTGTGCTTAAAAAAACTATCTGAAAATTTTAGTCCAAAGAGAGGAGCCAAAAGAGAGGTCAAACATTTCGTTGTCTGAAAACCGCAGAATGTAACTGCCAGTCTGTATAGGTTATGCTACAATAGGTAGGCCAATGGTGTGACCTAGTAAAAGAGAGCATTTTATTTAGAGTCAAACCCATCCACATTTAGTTCTGAAGTCTGGAAGCAGCAACAGAGAAGGCCCTTTCATGTGCACTTATGAGATGCACCTGTGAAGGCGGGCTGGATGAAGAGAAAGACCTCTCCTGATGATCTTAGCACCCAAACCGGTTCATATCACGAGATTCAATCTTTGAGGTAATTTGGACCCAGGTCAATGCACGGATCCTTACACAGATCTGTAATTTGCAAGTGCACGTGGAGAAATGGCTCTCAAAGCAGTCTCCACAAAGAGTGTAGGGAGTGCAGCCTCTGTTTCCTCATGCGCCTTAGTGAATCCGGGCATCTTCTCATAAGCTTTGAGGAAATGGACTTGTCCATGAAAGCTCACATTAACATACAGCAGTTAGTTTTTAAGGTGCCACAGTGTGTTTATTTTTCTTCTTTATATATTTTATTTATATTTTATTTATCTTTATATATTTTTCTTCTGTATTTAACATCTAGCTTTGAAAAAGGCCAATGTTTCTCCAGCAAAGAAAGGAACTGAGGAGCCTCTTTGCAAAGCCACCTCCTTTCTTCCAATGCCAGAATCAAAGTATGATGGAAAAGGTTATCTCAAGGCCACCTGTGGGCTGAAACAGGTGAACTGTGAAACAGACTTTCCTTCCCATTGTGTCTTGGTTCTGATGACCTCCTCAGGGACCTCTCAAGTCCTCTCCAAACCCTGAAGCTTTTGCACAATCAGGAGGCTAAGATTCTAAAAAGCTGGGGGCCTTGACTGGCCACAGGGAAAGGAGAATAGGACTTCTGCCTCCACAGTAGTTGCATTGAAGAATTCGTGTTAGCTAGTGTAGCAACACATGGCAAACCACACCTGCTGAAAATTTCTCTCCTGGGGCCTTGTCCTCCATTCCAAATGGCCACCCTAGGGTGGTCTGGCCAAGTTCTGAGCCAATGGCCATGCTGCTATACCCTAAGAGTCCTGGCCTTTCATTCATCCAAATGGCAGAAGACCGCTGCTCTTCCCCCCATGATGGGATTTTGCCCTGCTATGCAGTGATGTGATACATTATCCCGGCTTGATGCCCCATCTTCTGAGGTGACATGCCATGCTGTGTCCTACCTAGATTGCATCCTATGCATAGTGTTTCAGAGGGTCTCAGTGCCTTTTGGGAACCATTCAGGGAAGCAATTACATTGATATTAAACATATGCAAAGCTCTGCTCATATTAGTAAAAACATCCCATTACCAAGTAGTATTCAATCATTGGTCACAAAAACTGCAGCTTCTACACCTGCCTCTTTCTCCTGCTCTTTTTTTTCAGGGTTTTTTCCCCATAAGATTTTTTTTACTCTTGTTTTGTCTGTGATGTTGGATTACAGATGTCAGACATAGGCAGCCAGGAAATTAGCAAGCAGTCGTACAATGGGGAATTGAAACCCACTGAGCAGAAATATCCAGCTCTTGTTGGAATAGCATTTTACCTGGCTCAGTGCAACAGGGAGGCTCACAGATTTGAGCACAAGAAGGACATGGCTCTTATTGTTATAATAAAATACTAGCAGAGCACATAGAGTCCAGAGGGTTCCCCATGTTACACATTTGGTTCATGTCAGGAGTGAAAGGATTACAGGTGAATGAGGGACTTGACTTCCATGGCAGAATGACATGCAGAGAGAGAGAGAGAGAGAGAGAGAGAGAGAGAGAGAGAGAGAGAGAGAGAGAGAGAGTCCTACTGTTCTTTTATTGTTGTTTTTCCCCAACTAGAAGGCTATATACAGGTATCTCCTTCCAAATGCATGGACAATTAGACAGTATCTCATAGAATCATAGAATTATAGAGTTGGAAGAGACTGCAAGGGCCAACCAGTCCAACCCCCTGCCATGCAGGAACCCCCATCACAGGACGCCTGACAGATGACCATCCAGCCTCTGCTTAAAAGCCTCCAAAGAAGGAGACTCCACCACCCTCCGTGGCAGCATATTCCATTGCTGAACGGCTCTCTCAGCTCTAACTAATGTTCAAATGGATTCTCTTTTCCTGTAGTTTGAAACCATTGCTCCGAGTCCTAGTCTCTGAAGCCATGGAAAACATGCCATCCCCCTCTTTGAAATGACATCCTTTCAGATATTTAAACATGGCTATCATATCCCATCTCACCTTTCTTTTTGTAAGATTTTATTCCCAGCTCCCTAAGCTGCTCCTCTTAAGACATATGTTCCAGACCTTTAACCATCCTTGTTGCCCTCTTCTGCTCCTGCTTGAGGTTGTCAACATCCTTTTTTAAATTAAGGAGCACAGATACATCATACATCATCTCTGTATGATGGTGGTAGTGGTGGTGACAGAGAATGGAAAAATTTATTTTTACTACAACTCTCAGTATTTCACAGCTAGCATATTTGTCTGGGACCAAAAATATCATCCCCCTAAATTCTGATCTTGATTTCTACTACAGAGTATTCTTGGGTGACATGTGTATTAGCATAACTCCCTCAATGCATTCTATGAAAGTTCAAAGAAGCAATGTGCTCTCCAAATGTGCATAAGAGTCCCTTTTTATTATTTGTACACTCACTGGTGTTAGCCTTAATATTATCTTTGAATGATATAATGATACCTCAGTAGTCACACATGCAAAGAAAGATTATCAATCATGTATTCTTGAAGGCTTTCACAGCTGGGATCTGATTGAAGTTGTGAGGGTTTTTGGGGGCTATTTGGCCATGTTCTGGAAGTTTTTCTTCCTGATGTTTAGCCAGATTCTGTGGCTGGCATCTTAACAGGGCAAAAAGCTCAGGGAACTAGGAGTTCTCTCTGTGCTCTGGAGTATAGAGTGAGTCACAGAGTCCTTCAAAACATCAAGAAGAAAAGATCATTGATGGTTGACTCCCAATATTGTTCAGCTACACTTTATATGACGGCTGAGTGGTCAAGTATCAATAATTCTCTCACCATCTGCTAACCTTTTAACTCCATAATTAATAGCTTCAAGATTTCCATCTCATGTCAGAAACACTTAACAGATCAAGTGTGTACCTAAGCGTATGGACAAGAGATGGACAGTAGAAAGTATGCAATCAATATTTTTGAGTAAAAGACAACGCTTGTTGAAAGAAGCATTCACATGAAAGAAGTAGTGGAGGATGTACACATAAAGCATTCATTTCCCACCATTGTTCAAGTCCTCGTCCTCACAAGATTTGCTGTGGGAAAGTCAGTGCTGACAATAACAAACAAGTAAATACACAAACAAACAAACAAACAAACAAACAACAAACAAACAAACAAACAAATAATGAATGATTGAATAAATGAATGATCATCTAATTTTCAAAACCTCACAAAGACCAAAGAAGAAGGAAGAACTTCCTGAAATACAAAATAATTTATAAAAATAATTTTGTTTGATGAAAAAACAAGATTCCAATCATGCTTTAGAATGATCATACTGTCTGTCACATATGTTTTTAAGGAGTTCAGTTAACTTCATACATGTTATCCAAAGTTTTAAATAT
Source organism: Phrynocephalus forsythii (assembly GCA_029282475.1). Taxonomy (NCBI): domain Eukaryota; kingdom Metazoa; phylum Chordata; class Lepidosauria; order Squamata; family Agamidae; genus Phrynocephalus; species Phrynocephalus forsythii. The sequence continues at coordinate 45,064,620 of JAPFRF010000004.1, forward strand.
ATGAGATATACATAGTTGTGTGTGTTTTTTGGGGGTTGCACTGTATATAACTAGAGGGAAATTACAAGCAGAGAATATTGACAGAGACTATGACAGTACTATTGGACATTTGTAAAACTACAGTGGCTCATAACACAAATGTTGATTACACAGCCTTTGAGGTTCCACCTCTTTACTCTGTACATCTATATGGTAGGCAGAAAGGTAAAAAAACTAGTTTATTCATAGAATCATAGAATAATAGAATTGCAAGTAGCTCATCAGGTTAATAAATTGAGATGATAATCAGTGCCAACTTCCTTGGTACCACCAAGCATCCATTTTGGTTTTGTGCCCTAAATAAGATAACAGTAGCCCAACAAATTCCAACATGCTTCTTCAGATGAAGCTTGTATTATATAGTTACCTGGATTTATTCATGAAAAGTTATGGGGGACCCACATAGTATTCTCAATTTTTTAATTTCCAGAGTTCATTTGTCTTATCTATTTTTTTCTCCTTTAACAGGAAAAGAATAGATTTACAATATGTTTCTTTTTTAGTACTAGGAGCTGTATTTCTAGATGGGCAGAAGAACCTTAACTGGATAGTTCAGTGGTTTAAGTATCTAGAAGTTGGGAGTTCAATTTCCCACTGTAGCTCTTGACAGGGGACGGACTTGATTATCTATGAGATCTGTTGCATTTTTAAAGATAATATTGTTGTTGAGCGGATGTCTCAAAATATTTGTCAGTGTAGTGTAGGTTTTCATCAGAATTTCCTAATGTCAACTGCATCTAAAAACTTGATACCATATTTTGTCCTTGGGCAGCCTTTATTAATGAAGGGTACTGAGGATTTCAACTTGCTAAATAAAAATTGGCCATAGTTAACTGAAGTTTCATTAGCCAGTGGCATATAAACATGCATACTATCATATAACAAAAAGAAATACAATGTCATTTTCCAAAGAATTAAACATCATCAGTTTTAATCGTATTTAATCAATGAAGAAGATGACTTAGGCCCTTACTTCACGAGGCGCGGCGCTCCACAGCGATATTTCCTTCGATTCGAATTCGGAGGCGGTCACGTGGCGGTCACGTGTTCTCGCTTCGCTCCTGCCCCTGTTTCTCAGTACTCACGAGATGCCACTTTTGTCCTTTCACGGCGTATCGATGCATTGATTGTCAGTTGCAATGGCTCTCTGATTTCAATGGATCAGGCAAATGGCACAGCTGCCGGCCCTCCGTCGCTTGCACGCTGCCTGCCCCGGGTGCCCTGCTCTGTTGGGCTCCTTCTTTGCTCAGCAGGAAGTAAAGCGCAAAATGAAACGAATAAACGATATCCCTGTTTGAATATTTTTTTAAAAAACTTGAAATAAAAGCCAAAAACTGAGACCACACGTCACGTTCAAGATGTTTAAAAGATTCCCGGCAGCAGCCAGGGGCACCACTCGCCCGGTTGGAGCACGGTTAAGGGGGAGTGGTCGGGGGGGCACCGAAGCTAAAATGGAGGGGCGTGCGGACTAAAACAATCGATTTGGACAGAAAAGAAGGCTAGCCGCGAAGCGAGCAGCTCGTGAAGTAACGGCCTTAGTGATGCTCAGGCTTATGCTGTTCTGATAATGATCAGGCAAAGGGTTGTTGTTGGGCTCTTCTTTGCTCACATAAAAATGGCTAAACTGTAAATCATTTATACGTCTTGGTTTGAAGAATATCATATGAATCTAGGAATGTCAGAACACTTTTGTAAAGTCCTTTGCCTAATAGCTGCTTTCAGTTTTTGGGTGGTGGTTTTTTTTAAAAAAAAAAAACTCCTCTGGGAGCCTCAGAGAGGAAACATTAGATGCAATTTTGGATTTGAAAAGTGGTTTTTGGAAAACACAGGGTGGGGGGCATTGTGGACTTGTGTGGTGGGGCACACGGAACACAGCTTATAGACTGTTGTGTCTTGGGGAATCAGCCAGGTAAAACAGAGTTATGGGTTATCTAGTCCTCCTAATGGGAGGGTTCCCTTTAAACAGAAAAATAGGAGCAAGATTGGCTGGGAGTGAATGTTTGTCTCCAGGTGTATTTAGGGTGGGTGTGAGGAAGTGTGCTTGCTTGTTATGTCACGTTGGAATAAACTGCTGTTTTATAGTACCTGGAGCTGGCGTTTTTTCCTATTGAACCCACTCTATTACATAGACTGCACTTTGTTTGCCCCTGCTTTAGCACATCTCCCAAATGTACCTGGGCCAATTCTAAAACGAATCCTATTTCTTCCATGAATATTTCAATCAGACATTGTGAAAGGATACATGGTGTGAAACTGAATAACCCCAAATTCTGGGGAAAAATGTTTGGGCAGCAAACTACTCCTTCACAAATGAGCCGTCACAGTTTATTTTTAGTGCATTAAGAGTTGACTTCTCATGAAAGAGGTGGTGGATGTTAGGTCTGATTCCTTGAGACACCTGGCTTCAATTCTCAGTGATTTATTCTGTTTATTTCCGAGGGACAATAGTAAGAGGGATCTGTGGACTCGGCCAATGCAACCTTGTTGAAATGACGGAGGAATTTTAGATACAGGATGATGTTCCTGGCTACAATGATGCACATGGAACGGTTGAGCATGTCAAAGGACCACACTGCTATTTTGCAGCCTCAAATTGGGATAATTTTATTCATTCTCATTCTCTCCTCCACCACCTCTCCCCATTTCCTTTCTGGAAAGGGACTCTTGCACAAAATACCATTGGGAGACACAAGTGCAGGGCTCTTGTGAGAGCTGAATAAAAACGTGGTGCTACTTACTGAAAAACACTACAGCGTGGGCCTTCGTGCTAGGTGCGTATTGACGACTGAAGAGGCCACTTGAAACAGGTAAAGCTGCATTAGTACTTTTAAATTTGTCCTTGGGAATATGCTCATCTGGAACAATGATTGCAGTTGTGGGGGGGGGAATCAGATGAATGCTGCTTTCAGAACTAAATTACTACTCCAAGAGAACAGCTCTGAAAGAAATATATTTGAAGAGTCTAGAGAGTAATTTCATGGAAAACAAATTGGATAGGCGGTTTCAAAAAAAAAACATAGAAAGAAAGGATTAAAGGGAAAGGTTGGGTGTGTGTGGAAATCATACAAAAAATAATTTCTGTGAAATGCTATGGCCTGTCTAGGAGTTATGACTGGCAACAAAAAAGCAACCCAAAAAGCAGAGAGTCTGTAGGCTTTATATTAAAATGCTTGTGTTACCCAAACAGGAACTTCCTGTGTTTTTTTGACTATGAATTAATACATTTTTCCTACATGTACTATGTGTATTAAAATTGCTCTATAATATTCCTGTTAAGGGCAATCTATTTCTTCTTTTTCTTTTCTATTTCCACAATTCATATATAATCATTGCATTTTCCCCAGAATTAACTCCATTAATTTGTGTTGAGCAGCAGGTCTCCAATAGCTACATGAAGCAGTGGTTTACCTCATTATAAAACTGAAGTCCAGTAGTGATGAAGACACTTCAATGTTTTTAGCCTCTGTACTATTTTTTTTTTTTTTTTTGCATCTCAGATATTGTATGACTACTCCCATTTAGTATCATTGAAACTTACGTAAGTGGAATTTAGCAAGTTGCATTGATTTAGTGGACCTTCTCTTGTTGGGATTAACAATTGGCTTTAGTCCTTCATATGTCACTCATAGGGAGCATCAACTGAACATGGAAGTGTGGGATGCTCCTAGCTTATTCAAGGTGCCAAGTATAATTTTTAACTCAATGTTAGTCTAGCTGTTCGGGATGGTTTTTTTTTAATTAATATTATTTCTTTGATTGCTAACTCCATAATTTCCCATTCTGAGAGTTTTACCTGACAAATCTTGCGGTTCAAAATAGAAATCTTCCAGCTGGCTTTGGAGAAGAAACAGGGATTTAGGGAGGAACTAAGGCCTAGTAAGTTGCAAAGCCTTCCTGGTTAGGCCTTTTCTCCTAGTTGAGTAACATTTGGGGAGGGGGTTTGTAAGGTGAGTATAAATGAGGTAGGACCAAGAAGGGGGGATTCTAGGATATGTAATCCAAGAAATCCAAACATCCCATTCCTAGTGGTTTTAGATAAGATGAACCACAATGATTCTTTCAGAAAGCAAGGTAGGTGCATTGAGGTAGGGGAGAATACATCACACCAGTGGCATTTTTCTGGTATACACACGCACAAGCTCTGATCCATTATGGTCATGCCTCGTGGCATTTGAAAAGCAAAAATCAAAGCAGTCTGTTTATATACTACCTCATAGTGCTTAAAGCTCTCTCTGGGTCGGTTACTGTTTATTTATGCAGGATATGCATTGCCCTTCCCCTGGCTGGGTATTCATTTTGCAGTCTTTGGAAGGATGAAGGGCCTAGTGAAGCTTGAGGTGGCTTCCTGGGATTGAACCCCAGGTCATGAGCACAGTTTTAGCTGCAGTACAACAGTTTAACCACTGCACCACAAGGCCCTTAAGAACCTACACACAGTGGTCTTCAGACCTTTGAATTTCACAGCATGATTCAGAACACAACAGCCTCATGAACTCCACCAAAAGTTTTGCAAAGTGAGAGACATCTTCACTATTTTAATAGAGTTTCATAAAATACTTAGAGATGGGCATGAAAAAGAAATACAGCATTTCATTTCATTTCATTTCAGTCTTCATTTTGTTTTGTTTCATTAATAAAGATTTTTAAAAGAATTTTCATCACAAAACAAAATGAAACTAAATGCTTCATAAGACTATAAATAATGGGGAGCTTTCCTTTTTTATTTAACAGGGAGCCCACTATCCTAAATCAAAGACCCTCAAAACTTCCCATCAATTTGCTTTCAAGCAAAGAACTCTCTGTAAACAAGCTAGAAACCTAATGGCTGGATGCTGCATGGAGAGATTGGAAAGATAAACTCAACAGCTGATCTGCAGTGTGGTGAGGGAAGGAAGGAAAATATTTAAAAATAACCTCCACAGTCCTACTTAATCAGAAAAGCCATAAAGGTGGGGGGGGTTGCATTAATCAGGAAAGGAAAACAATCAGTTTAAATCAACTTGCAGACACATCCAGAAGGGAAGAGCTCAGATTCTGGCTAGCTTCAAACAGATCAAGATCAAATATAAGCTATCTCAACAGCTGAGGTGCAGGAAGGAAGGAAAACAGATCAAACAGTTTAAAATAAACCCCCTGTTCTCAAAATGGCTGGATCAAGAGGCTAGGATAAATTGTTTTGTTTCGAAACAAGAAATGGTGTTTCTGTTTGCTGTTTCAGTTTGGAAGGTTTCGTAAGCTTACAGAATGATGAAACAGTGTGTCATTTTTCGTAAGGTGCACATTCCTAAAAATACTATTAAAAGGAAGGAAGAGTGATTCAGATTAACTAATACAGGTCTTTAAAATGTACAGTGTGCTAGAGAATCCAAGGATGATGAATCAAATCTAAACAGAAGAAGTCATTGCAGACCTCCTGTCCAACTAGGTACACATTCCCTGCATATATTGGAACAAATAATTACATTTAGAATTCTTGGGTGGTCGTGGGGAATCTCGTGCTTCCAACTTGTTTCTAAAAGCAATTTGCAAATAATACATTCACCTTTATTTTTATCATTCTATTACCTATATTAACAGTACCATTGATAAAATGCAATATAAATTCAAGTAATAGCCTGTATAAAATAGATCCCTCTCAAAAACCAGCTGCTTTACAAAAATCAGATTTTATATACCATGTAAGCACACCTATTTAGTTGCACCTAGGTGGGACTGTGTTAATGTAATCTTTGCATTGGTGCTGATAACCCTGAAGCACCAATGAAAAAAATGCAATAAAACCATTTAGTCTGGATGCAACTGAGCAGGGTTGTTGTATAATATATAAAATGTACTAATGCGTTTTTTTTGTTTTCCTGTCTCTGTGTTTCAGGTTGGCATCATTTACAAAACACATACTTATCTGAGAAAGACAATGTAAGACTTTATATAGGAAGACTCTCACTTAAACTCTGTTTGGTGAGAAAGCTCACTGGGTGACCTTGGCCAAGCCAGCCAAATGTGTATGGAGTTTTCTTGGAAGGAATACTGGAATGGTTTGCCAGTTCCTACTCCAGGTGACTACAGCACCTGGTATTCCATGGTAGTCTCCCATCCAAATACTAGCCAGGCCTGATACTGCTTAGCTTCCAAGATCAGGCGAGATTGGATGTGCTCAGGGCATTAGAGCCATGCAAAAATCTCCCTCCACAACATGTCCAGGAAGAAGAGCGAATAATTACAACCCTGCAGGTTATCTGTGAAAAGATACTACCCAGAGATGCTTGAAATCTTCAAAGCAAAAAGAAATATTCCAGGACTCTCATTCTGGGATTGAAAGCTTTCATTCTGATATTATTTATTGTTTTAAAAGAGGTGGTTTCCCCTGCCCCTTTCCCATGTAGTCTAAGTGTGAACATGGACCCAGGAAGAGGGCTGTGAGCTGGCGAAGATTCCCGAGTGAGCAAGAGCACAACCTGATCTCCTTAGGCATGCTGCAGAAGTTTAGGCACTGTACAGTGGACCCTCGTATAACAAATGGTTTGTATAACATAAAATCTGTACAACATAGAAAATTCTGGAGATAGGGGAAATTTGCTTAACAGAAATCCGTACAACATAAAAATGGTTGTGATTAGCTATTACTCTGTTTTCAATGCATTCCTATGGGAAATTTGTATAAAGGAAAATTTGCTTAACATAATTTCATTTTGAACGAATTAATTCCTTTATACAAGGTACAGTTGTCCTCTGCCCTTTCGCAGTTCATATGCTGCAGCCCTGGTATATCGCAGGTCCGCAGTATATGAGAAAAGGTCCCCTGAGGTAAGGAGGAAAGGCCCCAAAAGTGCTTCCCCGCAAACCGAAAATATTTCCTGTAAACCAGAAGTGACCTCCAGATTACTAGAAAGCAATTTTTGGGTCTCTGGGGGACTGGAAAGTCCCCTGCAGGCCCGTTTGGGGCAGTGCCAGTCCTGGGGTAAGTACAAGAGCCTCCAGGGAGCCCGCCCAGTCCCGCCCTGACCCAGAATCCACAAATTACAGATTTTCAATTATTGTGTGTCGGGTCAGGTCCCTAACCCCTGCAATAGGTGGGGATTTACTGTACCACTGTACTTCCCTCCTGTAATCTGAGATCAGTCAAAATTGGGCATCGAGATAATGGGAGGAAGATAAGAAGCCTCATCTGGCCAGGTGGAGCATGCTTGCCCTCCACCAACCCAGGAATTCCAGTGGCTGCTGCCATTGGGAAAGTTAACATTGGCAGATTTTCCCTCTGCCTCAGCGAAGACGTGCAAACCATCAAATGCACGCAGGCTGAAAGCACCCCTGCCGGTTTCAAGCATGTCAACCAGCTTCTGGGCAACTCTCCCCTTCCCACCAATCAGTGCATACACACACCCTTCAGTGAAGGCAGATAGCCACACAAAATTCTCTCCCTTTAATTGTTGCTGCCACTCCAAAGCCAGTCCTCTCCTTGGGTAATGTGAGGACATAGGCTTGGTGTGCCATTAAAGGGCAGCAAATAATTACATATTTCATTTGTTGTTTGCTTTTTTAAAAACTGCTGAGCCACAAGAGTAGGTGCTTTCAGGAGATTCTGCCTCCTGAAGCAAATAATGATCTGGCAGGCTGGGTGGTGAGGGGGTAGCAATGAGTGTTATGTGCTGTGAAGAAAGAATAGACTTACAGCAACTCTAATAGTGCTTTAAAGGTGAGACAGATACTTAATCTCTTGCAATAAAAACTCCATCATCCCTCCCCAGCAGGTTCCCATGGCTTAGCGGGAATTCAAACCCACATCTCCTGAATCTCAGTCTGTCACACTATCCACTTTACCTACGCCACATGGGAGGAGAGGGCAGGTGGGCTGGTGGGGGGAGGAGCTCTAGCCTTTCCCCTGCTCTCATTCCATCTCCCCAGGAAAGCACAGCCCCCACTCTTCACATGCTCAATGGCACTCTCCTCTTCTTGGTGGCACCCCCAAAAGAGGAGTCCAGACCAGGGGGGCAGCATCTATTGCTTCCCAGCTAGGCTGGGCTGAGGATGCTTCTCCATGTCATGGTAGCTCAGCTCTATCCCATCCCATACCAATCAATCTTGGGGCAGAGGCACCCACCTGGTCACATGTCACAACCAATGGGGAGGGGCAGAATCCATGGTTCACCCAGGTGACCCAGAAGCTAGTTGCAGGCCTGGTTGGGTTTTCAATTTTGCAGTATGCCTCCTTGAGAGGGGATGGACTCAGTGATCCTTAGGGTTCTTTCTTGCTCTGCAGTTCGATGATGATGATGATGATGATGATGATGATGATGATGATGATGATGATCATCATCATCATCATCATCATCATCATCATCATCATCATCATCATCATCAGTAATAAAATTAAAATATTTTGTCACATAGGTGCCTCATCAGATCATAGTAAATTTGTTGGCTTTAAAAAAAAACCACAATAACACCTAGTCCTCTTTTTAGAGTAATACTATTGTGTAAAGGGGGAAATGCTAAATACAGAATACCACATAATCAAAATAATTCTTTTATACTCTTCTTCAATTTTCTAGACCAGTGTTCTCTGATCAATTCTCATTTTACCTCAGTTTTGAATGCCATAGGAGAACCGTGCAGCTTAGCCAATCTAGTTCACATCCAATTAGCAGAGACCAGTGTGCCAAGAAGCCATTTTCTTCTCCTGCTAATATGTGTTGCCTAATTGTAAAGGTACAAAGCTGTATAATTCTCTTTCCATGAGTGAGTGGGATATCAGTTGCCTGCTTGCAGTACTATTACAATGACATGAATTCCAGAGATTTATAACCTTGTTTACTACTTCTCCATCCTGCCCAATAATTGAAAAGAATTCAGTTCTTCATTCAAACCAAAGTACTCCCTGATAGTCAGAATTTTATTTGTTACCTTGGTAACAAACATTTCCAAGAATATTAGCTTCATACATGGCTTTTCCTCTATGAATTGATTGTTACACAGTTTAATAGACAGAATTGTATATAAGATGTCGTTACCTGGCTTGATGGTGAAATTATTAAAATTACAGGTCACCAGTTGTCACCGTTGAAAGTTCTGCTCTAAAGTTTAGCAGCAACATGGAAAAAGAACAATAGAAATGACCACCCAACTTATAAAAGTTACATATTGGCTGAAATCTTGTTCCTCTTGTGCACAAGTTGAAAACAAACAGGGTAACATTCAGTAGAAGACAAACAATGTAACATTCCTTTGCTTTTAGCTAATTATTAAAAGGCACCTCTATGATTCACAGGGTGCCTGTGTCTAATGGATTGGGGCAGGTATGAGAATATCAGAAGGGACTTATCCTGTTTGTTTTCCACTTGTGTATAAAAGGAACAAGATTCCAGCCAATGTGTAACTTTTGTATGTTTTGTAACTTTTGTAAGTTGGATGGTCATCTTTATATAGGGTGATGGCGACAGGGTGGTGGTGGTAGAGAAACCACTGGTGCTGCACCACTGTCCTTCACAATGCCACAACACATCTTCCTCCTCCTCATTGTGCTTGCCGGGGCATGGGGTGGGTTCCCTGCCAGTGGCTGGTGAGCTGCAACTGGAGGAGAAGCTGCAATGGGCACAGGTGAGGCAACTGGCAGGAGGTGGCAGTGGAGGAAGAAGCGGTGGCTCCCAAGTGTCCCTTCACCTGGCAGGGGAGGTCTACCTGCCTGCCCACCACCAGCACTGTCACCCAGGCAGCTGAGGTGCCCCTAGGACCCACCACCACCACCCCAGTGAACCCTGCCATGGCATGTGTGCCCCTTTGCCACCAGCCTGACAACGGGCAGGCTTGGGGGACTGCCTTTGGCCTACACCCTGCCGCAACCATGTCCACCGAGGCCATTGTGGTGGGGGAGTCTCAGGTTGCTTGATGAGAAGTGGCACAGTCTCTAGCCTCAGAGCTTTAGAGGAGATGAGAAGGGCACCAGAACTGGCATGAATGGGGATGAATGAGGAGTGTGGGAGGTTGGGGGAGCCAGTGTGTTTGCTAATGGGTGGTGCCTGTTGGAGTGGGGGGAGGGAGGGAAGCGGAGGCAATGATGATCTTCATCCTAGGTGGCAACAACAGGACTTGTGTCACCCTCCCCCATCCAGATTACTGGCTGGAGAGTTTTTCTGCTCCCTTCTACCCCCCTAGCATATTGGCCTTGGAAAAGGAGCAGGAGCAGGGGTGGGCGGATCCCATAGGTGTTAGCTTGAGCTTCTGCAAGGCTCCCTGTTCCATCCTAATCAGTTTTTAAGTAGTGTTTTAAATTTTGTAAGCAATTTTAGGAGTTTTTAATATCTTGTATGGTGTTTTATGTGTTTTATGTGTTTGTATGGTTCCTTGTTTGGAGTGTGTAGTGGAACAGCCCTCTAATTTCGTTGTGCATATCTTGGATATGCATAATGACAATAAAAACTCTATTCTATTCTATTCTTTTCTCTGGCCCTGCAGGCCATCCCCACGACCCCTTGCTTTTGTGTCTGTGAAGGGGTGAAGGAAGTCCTGGGCTCCATCCACAGCATCCCTGAGAAGGAGGAAGAGGAGGAGGAGGAGAAAGAGTCCTCCTCTGATGCCTGGGGAGTTTAGTCAGAGGAAGGTGGCAGCAGGGCCAGTGAGTTTTCCCCATGCTGGAACTCAGGAACTGTGTGGGTTTCTGTGTTGCACATGTTGGTCTCTTCCCCCCCCACCTTCTTCTTTGCATAGCCTCTTCAAGGGCTGCTCAAGTTCTGCTGCCACCAGTGATCTCACAGGCGTGCACCCCTGGACTGCATGGCCTCTGCAGCATACCTTGCTGCCGCACAGCCTGGCACCTCATGCCACTGCTCACCAAACACGGATAACTCAATCAGCGGACGGCAAATCAGCGGATATGGGGTGCTACTCTATATTTGTGACCTACAGTGCTCTCCTAAGAGATGGGCACGAAACGAACAATTTTTTGTTTCCATTTTCATTTTTTTGTTTTGTTACATAACAAAATGACAAACGAATTTTGTCTCTAAAATCAAACAAAACGAACAGAAACACCAGAAATTTTGTCATGCGTTTCATTTCCATTACTGCAATATGAGTGAATTGCTTAAAATCCTAAAAAAATTCACAAAAAATTGAAATAAATGGTAACGAAATGGTAATGAAATGAATGAAAACAAAAACAATTTTTGCAAAAATTCGTGAAAAAAGGAAATGAAACCAAAACGGACCCTCCAAACGACAAACGACAAACGAAATGCCATTTTTTTGATTCATGCCCATCTCTACTCTCCTGTTCTTATACTGAAGAAATGTAGAAGCACTAGCATAGGTTATGCCTACCAGTGTTCAAGAGTTTTGAAGGGAAAGGCCCAAAGTCCCGGAGCTGTAATTACTGCCTCATGTATACAAGCCAACATTCTTTGGCAAAATAATTATTTGGTTATCAGTGTCATTAAGCTTCCACACGGAATGTTTTAAAGGATTACGATGCATCAGCTGTAAAACTTACAAATTTGAGAATATTCCCGAGACTTAAGCAACACTTCAAAGAGATCCTTGAGCAGAAAAAGCCTCTGACTGAGACATGAAGTCTGAAGCCATTGTAGGTCTGTTTGGGACATGAGTTTATAATTTAAATTAAACATTTCAAAAGAATTCATAATGGACTTTCAAGCCTTTGAAGAAAGCTTGAGGTAACAAGTCAAGTTTTTCATTTCAGTTTTGTTAGAGATCAGACTCGGATGATAGAGGATGGGGGAGTCAAGAGCAAGGACTCAGAAGCTACAATAAAACTTGGAAACAGCTGGAACAGAATCATCTGACCTTTATAGGCTGAAGGCATCTTCTGACGTTTTCTGTCTTCAGGGTAATAAATCCTTAAGTGAGGCTGTCTAATCTTCCTAAACAACTGAGATGTATTGGGTACAGTACACTACTTTGGCTTATGATGTGCTTTTTGTGTACAGTTGTTCTTGTTTGCTATCAACTTGATAGCATAATGCGACATAATGTAACATAACATTACATAAACTGTATGTCTTTCTTTTACAGTTTATATACCACCTATCCTGTGGCAAGCCACTACTATGAAAACTTTACAAATATCAAGCACAAACCCACAACACAAACTCAAAATTATACATAACAGTGACAATAACAGAACCAGACATAAGCATAGTATAACAGAACACACAACACCAAGGGTGACAGCTAATTTTTTAAAAAAATTGACACAAAATGGATTGGGAAACCTCACACATATGAAGGATGTTCCTGGTTGTCTCTTTACATAGCATCATTTTGACCTGCTTTTGGAAGGGCAGGAGCCTTGCATACACCAACAGGCAGCAAGTTCTGCAATGTCATGGCCACCACCAAGAAGCCCTGGTAGTCATTTCCCAGGCCTCCCTTGGGGTAGCCACTCACAACAATGCAGCCTCAGATGATTGAATGTTCTGGGTAGAAGATTTTAGAGAGAGAAAAAAACAATGTTCCGGCAAGTACCAAGGTCCCAAACTACTGAAGGCCTTACTAGTTAAAAATCAAAATAATAATAAATTTGGCACAGAAGCAGACAGGGAGCCAATGCATACTTGCCAGAATCAGGAAGTGTTGACTGCATCTGGAAAATCCCAAAATCAGCCTGACAGCTGTGCTTGTACTTGATGTGTACCTTGGCTGGTGGTTAGAGAGGTGGGCATCAAACAGAAAACCCATGGTTCGGGTTCGTCTGTTTCAGGCCCACCTTTGGTTCGGTTCAGTTTGTGTCCATATGAATTTTTTAAAAAAATCGTAAGAAGCCAAACCAATCCGAACTAGTTTGGGTCTGACTTACCGGATGATGGCAGCGGGTGATCCTGGCCTCTGTGGCAGGGGCTTTTTGAAGTGCTGGCTTGGGGCCAGCGCCTCTTCCCCCCCAAGCACCGACCGTGCGGCCTATGGGGCTGGGTCGGCACTCCTTTTTATTATTTTATTTTATTTTATGTAGTTTTATTTTATTTTATTTTACTGCCAACCACGTGGCCCACCTACCAGCCATAGTGCAGGTTGGTCGGCTTTCCCCCACTTTTGCTGGCCCACAGGTCAGGTCTGGTGCTCGTGGTCCGGTACTGGGTTCATTTTGTGCCCATCTCTAAAGATCAGTATCATGTTAGTGTGGCAATTATAGGGAAGATGGAATGGGATTGCCTCCCACTCTTATCCGTGCTCTCCCAAGTGTTGATGATTAGGGTTATGGTTAGGGTTAGGGTTAGATTAGATTCCTATTGCTATGATTTATGGTGCCTGGTGGAAAGAGTTTGGCCTTGGGCTTGTTAAATTTGCCCTCCCCTGCAGCCAAAATTCACTAGCATGAAACACACTTTGAGGGCACATTCCAGTTTTAATAGGGACCTTCTAAAATGCACATTCTCAAGACACATGCAGGGTTTCCCCATCCTTCGCGTTGATGATGGCATAACAAACTGGGGGTAGATGGTAAACTTTGAGCACTAAAAAAGTAAAAGTAAAAAAGTAAAAAAGTAAAAGGCAGGTACATTTATGTATGCAGAGTTTTACTAGAAACTTCAAGATTTAGTTTTTTCTTCTTTTATTAGATGCCTGGGCGGAGCCTCTGATCCTCCCTCTGATACTTCACATCCCTCTCACTGCAGTTCGCGACCCCGCTGGAGACCGGTTCGAAGGAACGTAACCTCACGTCCTTGTGGGGTCAATCTGAGTTCGAAGAAACGTAACCTCACATCCTTGTGGTGTCAATCCGAGTTCAAAGGAACGGAACCTCATGTCCTTGTGGGGTCAATCTGGGTTCACCCTGACCACGCCCCCTGAGCTGCGCTCCAAGCGGGGTGAGAGATTCCCATCCTGGAACTCAGGAATCTTTTCAATCCACTTCTCGATCCGTGTTGAAAACCGATTTCAACACGGAGGCAAGTTCACCTCGGCTCGAGGAAGGACGTGAAGTAACCACCTTATTAGTGCAGGCTGTGGCATTGAGGAACTAAGCCAGGCATGTCCAAACTTTGGCCCTCCTGATGTTTTGGACCACAACTCCTAGAATTCCAAGGCTGTATTTCCAATGGCAAAGGAGTGTGGGAGTTGTGATCCAAAACATCTGGAGGGCGGAAGTTTGGGTATGCCTGAACTTAGCTGTGAAGCTTCTTAAAAACTAATATTTTCTCCTGCACTGTAATAATAAAGAATCCTGTGTGAAAATATTTAGGTATTTTGTGTCATTGATTAAAAGCAGGGCCTAAAAGTAGACTGCAAGCTGAGCAGGAATTTTTATGGACCATGACACCCTACCCTGTCCCTTGTTGCTGCTTTCAGATGAAGCTTTTATCATCATTTCATAGAATAATGGACACTGAAGGGGCCTAAGAGACCATCAAGTCCGGCACCCTTGCTCAACGCAGGAATCCAACTCAAAGTAGATATGACAGACAGAGGTCAATTTTTTTATCTTGAATACAGTCATGTCATTGGCCTGTTTCTCTCACAGAATGTTGTGGGCATTATAGACTACATTATCCCTATTCATACTGTAGAATACATGTTAAAAGAGAAAGCAGAGGTTTTTTTTTAGGACATTGGATGCCCTGGACTGCAGTACAGTGTCCATTTGAGGCTCTTCACTGCAGCTTCATTATCATGGCACCTTGTGTCAGTGTCATTTCCTTTTATCAGCTGGAAAATGTAAATACATCTATAACAGTGATGGCGAACCTATGGCACAGGTGCCCTTTGTATGGGCACCCAACATTGCCCCTTCACAGCCACCTGTGTACAGGTTAAATTACTGTATTGGCACTTTGCAAAAAAATTTAGTGGGTTTTGAATTTCAGTTTGGGCACTCGGTCTCTAAAAGGTTCACCATCACTGATCTATAACATAAGCATATAAAAACAACTATATTTGGCATCTGAATGTTAATACTTCATGACTAAAGGGGGGGGATAACCATAGTGACAAACTATATTCACAATATCTAAACATTTATCTTTAATTTTGAGAGCAAATTCAGAGATAAGAGTATTAAAATATATTTCTCTCAGAACATTTCATTCTATGGACAGTATGACTAATGATTCTCACACAATAAATCTGTATTCTGTTCTACCATTGTAAATAAATAAAAATAAATGAACAACCATGACAGTTGTGACTCTACTATTATGGAACCTACTAGGAGTTATAGCAAACTAATATTGAAGGAAAGACAACATGTCAGAGCAAATAAAGGACAGTCTAGGGATCATGAGGAGGCCTTTTTTCTATACTTTCACCCAGCAAAGACATAAGTCTTACAAGTGTAAGCTGAGCTGCATCCAGTCACTTTCAACAAGATTGGGATTTAAACTTGGGAGAAACTTGGTAGATGCATAAAACAGACAAGAAACAATGGAAATAAATTGTCCATGGCCAGGAGCTGAAATAACAGAAACCAATCTCATGCCATGAATCCCAGCCATCCTAGAATGATGCCTTACATACCTCTGTAAAATATATAACAGGAATATTTATTGATTGGTTTTACATTTATATTTTGCTTTTGTGTGAATTATATCCAGGGTGCTTAACAATGTTTAAAATCAGTCAAAGCCAAGCATCAAGACAATGAGAAATACCCACCAGGAGTTCAGGATTCAAGAGAGATGTGGACAGACACTCTTTTATTTTGTGGCAAGATATACCACGGGTATATCAGGACCATGGACTGCTACCCTGTTAATATTATAATGAAGCACTAAGCAAAATATCAGAATGAGCTACTAAAACTGAAGAGTCACATATGAATACCAGCAGAAAAGAAACTTGGCACCTCTTTTCCAAGGAAAGTGTTCCATAATCTAAATGTCACAATTAGAGATGGGCACGACTCAAAAAATGGTGTTTCGTTTGCCTTTTGTCATTTAGGGGGTCCATTTCGGTTCGTTTTTGTTTTTCGTGAATTTTTTGCAAAAAGTTTCATTTTCGTTTCGTTACATAACGAAATGAAAAAATGAAAACGAAAATGAAAAATTGCTGTTTCGTTAGCATTCATTACAGTTCAATGTATTTGCCGCAACGAAAATGAAACGCATGACAAAATTTCTGTTGTTTCGTTTCGTTTTGTTTCATTTTGGAGGCAAAATTCATTTTTCGTTTCGTTACGTAACGAACTGAAAAAATGAAAACAAAAACAAAAAATTGCTCGTTTCGTGCCCATCTCTAGTCACAATGGAAAAGACACTGTCTTTTTTGTACACATGCCATGATCCAGGGTTTTTAAAATATCTCTTTAGGACATAGAAAAGAGGACTAAAATTCATATAGACAGACATCTGAGGCTGAAACAATCTTTTAATATGGTTCCCAAAAACCATCTGACTTGTAGTTGCCATTCAAAATGAATTTTTTTTCTGTTGCACATCAAAATATACTTGATCTATCACAGTGGTGGCGAACCTTCAGTACTCCAGATGTTTTGGACCACAACTCCCAGAGTCCTTTCTCATTGGCAATACAGGCTTGGAATTCTGGGAGTTGTGGTCCAAAACATCTGGAGTGCCAAAGGTTCGCCACCACTGTTCTATCAGAATACGCTGGCCACATGCTGTCTAGATAGTGGTCACTGCAATTTCTAAGCCAGTAAACAGAATCTATTCTGTCCCCCATAGTAGATCACAGTAGACCATTATAGAGGTATCCTATAGAACATGTCCTAAAATAATGACATATATAAATATAAATACCAATGAATTATTTTCAGTTCTTTTCTTTTTGGCATTTGGTGCAGAAAGAAACCACCAGAGTTATTCAGTTCCTGAGGATGTTGATTTCATAGCCTTAAATAAGGTACACACAGACTGTCTAGGGAATCCAACGCAGACATTATTGCAGATTTAGGGTAAAGCTCACAGTGAACTTCAAAGATGAACTAATTACTTGGCTATGCCTTCCCCCGCCTTGTTTGCTAAGTAAAACATCTTAAAACAGTAATGCACCAATCTTTTATTAACCTTCCTTAACTTCAATCAATAAGACTAATTAGTTCAATATGGTAGTGTTTTCAAGGTCTTATACTTTCCAGCTGGTGAAAATGACCGGGACATGAGCACTAGTTTATATAACCCGGGGATGAAAAATGTGTGGGCCACCAGGTGTTGCTAGACTGCATGTATCAACCCTCTTCCTTAGTTATCTTAACTGGGGCTGATGGGAATTGTGGTCCAACAATACTGGAAGAAGAGATCTCCCTACCTCTATTACAGGCAAGAGTAGAGAAGTATATGTTAAGAAACACCCCACAGAATATTGGTGAACATATTTATTACAGGAAACAGGCAATGAAAGTTCCTCACTGGGAATCGTGAAGCCTTCCTAGCAAAAACAGTTTCCTTTTTTAAGATCTAAATACAGCCTGAGGGTTGGACCAACATTCATTCTTGACAACAGTGGCCAGCTTTATGAACCAGAAGGAAATTCAGTATGTAGTATCTCACAGGATCTCTCAGTAATCTACTACTGAGTTCATCAAAGTGAGGTGTTTGGGATACTCTCTAGATATGAGAGTGATAAAAAGTAACTTACAAATCAGAGTTGGGCAAAACAGAGTCCAGGAAGGTTATACGTATTTATTTATTTATTTATTTATTTATTTATTTATTTATTTATTTATTTATTTATTTATTTAGTAGATGATGGTAGCCTCTCTTTTCCCCCAACTTAAAAAACACACACATGGAGAACCACATCTCACCAAGGTGATTCTCCTATAAAACAAGGTGTATATGTATGTTCCATCATTACAGTCATGATCGACTCTTGGTGATCCCATGTCCATGGAGTTTTATTGGCAGGAATACTGGAGTGGCTTGCCAGTTCCTACTCCAGGTGCCTACAGCACCTGGTATTCCTTGGTGGTCTCCCATCCAAGTGCTAACCAGAGCCAACCCTGCTTAGCTTTGAAAATCAGGTGAGATCAGATGTGCTTTAGGGCATCTAGGCAGCTATAAATCATGATACACATGCTTACTTTGTCCTTAGGAAACTGGTGAATCTAGAAGTCACTTTCAGTTACTTTCCTGTACTTATGCTTCAGCTGTTGTTCTCCCAAGTGTTGATGATTTATGGTACCTGATGGTAAGGATTTGGCCCTGGGCTTGTTAAATTTGCCCTCCACTGCAGCCAAAATTCCCTAGCATGAAACACACTTTGGGGGCACATTCCATTTTCAATAGGGACCTTCTAAAATGCACATTCTCAAGACACATGCAGGGTTTTTCCAGCGTTCGCTTTGATGATGGCATAACAAACTGGGGATAGATGGTAAACAATTGCTATTCAAGTCAGGGGATTTTTGATACAACAGAATACCTAGTGGAAATTCAAATAAACAAACTTGCTGAATACAGGACTTTGACAGTTCTTTGTGGCCAGCTGTACTAATAAGCAGCCTTGATACTTTGGATCACCCAAGGTCATTCCTCCCTTTAATGCTGGTAACCTGCTGGAGCTGTCATTCTATGCAGAGTGTTTTGTTTGTAATTCTGGCCAGTTTGTTCTAAAACGCCAGATGCTTTGTACAAAGAAATAAACACATGTTCTACAAGAGATTATAAGATCTTTAGTTTTTTACCCTCTGGAATTTGTTGGTCACAGCCCTAGTGTAATGATCAAAGCTGGAAATGCCTGAAATAAATCAGTAGGCCAACCCAGATTTTTTCCAAAGCAATTTGAAGAAGTGGGTAAAGCAATTCATCAGGACCTAATTGCTATAATTACAACAATGAGTTAATTAATTGAATTGTCTATCTGATTAAAAAAACATTGAAGTAGTCAGAAGTGCCCCTGATTTTATAGGTGGCATTTTGGGTTAGATACAGTATTTCTCTTATCTCTTTCTGTCCTTCTGTGGTGGTCTGTGTTAGACTTACAAAGAAAAAGTGGGGGGCTTGATCAGGATTTTAGGGGGAACCTCCAAAAGAATAGTAGATGCTTTGCTAGGTTGCGAGGTCTTGGCTTGCCAGCTGAAATATCAGAAAATAGGTATAATTCTCCAAGTCCTCAAACTGTGACACAAATCTAGAGGCAATTGTGCTGGGCTAAAAGAAAATTAGATTTTTGTTTATTAAGTTTCTTTAAAGTTGGAGCATCCCTCATTGTCTACTTCTATGTGGCAGCAGGAGTCAATGACTTAGTAGTACAAAAGGTGTTTGAATGTCTATAAGTCAGGAGGTGGGACAAAGAGTCAGTGGGCACACCATGTAATTGGGCATGTGGCAAAGAACAGAACACCACCATCGTGACTTAGGAACTTGTCGCAGATGTGCAGATAGCAGTTGCACAGGCTGTGCCCCCTACCCATGGGCTGGCAAAAGCCTTCCACAAAACACCAGCATCACTTAAAATGCTTCACCGTGTTACAGCCAAGACGGTACACCAATTTAAAACACCAAAGAGAAAAGGAGATGCATTTAGAACAAGTATGAAATCATGTGCTCATTTATCTGGAGGTAAACTTCATTGAACTCTAGAGGCACTTATTTTTACTTGACATTCTAGAATTGCATTGAATCTATCTATCTATCTATCTATCTATCTATCTATCTATCTATCTATCTATCTATCTATCTATCTATCTATCTATCTATCTATCTATCTATCTATCTATCTATCTATCTATGTTTTAGCTCAAAACATCTTGAAAAAAGTGATTTTACACAATTCATTTGGAATCCATAGGAAATGACCCATATGTATATCACATTTGACTATTATGAGGCTACCACATAAAAGATAAAAGTGTCCACTACATTAAGTGATCTAAAATATGTCATTTGTACATCCCCTCAAGAGGGTTTATTGTGCCTTTTAATAGCTGCACAACAAAGACAAAGGCCTCAAACTTAACAACCCAGAATGAAATTTAAGACTGAAATTCAGATCTGATGATATGAAATAGCAAATGTTTCTGATCAAATTCCATTTTGACTGAATCAGGGACACACATTGTAATCCTGCTGATATCTGGGGTGGGGAGGGGAGAGATAGAAAAAGGAAAGGGCCCTGTGATTACATCATGCAAACTAAGAATATGGTACAGGTTAGCTGATATTTGGTTCATTAATCTGATATCCAAGACAGGTTTAGCACAACAGTTGGAGAATTAGATGTAAACATGTCATCTTATTAAAAACTCTTGGGGAGGAGTTTGTCAAAAGAGCTTTGATATGTATTACAATGGTGTTGGTATAGACCTGCCGCTTGCTATTTTGACAGCAGAACACACACCATCCATCCAAAGTAACAGACACTAAAGGGGGAAAGATTCACAGTAAAACAGCCTGCAAGTGCAATTAAGTCATGATGGATACTTCAAACACGGAAACCAAACCATCTCATCAACATTATTTGATCTCAAAGAGTTGTTATTATCTGCATGAATTCAACTGGGCTCTGAACATTCATCTGGTTATTTTCAAGAGTCCCAAATAATGCAGTTATTGAGACACAGATTCAGGATCAGACTAATTGGCCTACGGGTGAGCAGGCTCAGTCTGGAGAAACAAAATACTCAACACATGCTGACTGGAAGAACAAGGGGCCACAACACTATTGGCTACAGGAGCAGCTTCTCTGGCCAGTGTTGGGAATGGATCCAGTTCACTGGGAGACCCCAATGCCACCTGATGTAAACCTCCATCTCCACTAGACACCAGCTGAGAGGTAACCCAGGAATGTCAATCCCTTGGTTACCACACAGGTGGACACAACTTCATTGCTCCCTGTCATCCAGAGGCATGTCTGGGCTTCTGGTCACTGACCTCAGAAATGCCAAGGTCTCTGGCTTGCTTAAGGGGATTCCATTATTTCACAGGGCTTGCAAGTACCCCCACACACCACCTTCCAACCACCTGGATCCAGCCCAGTGATCCAAACTGCCAACAAGATTATGAGAATAATCAAAGATGAACACAAGAGAAACACCACAGGTAACCCTGGGAACTTTACCCATCACCAAAAACCTCCAATGACTCCATACAACATCATGCAAATTTGGAAGAGCAGGTGGGTGAGAGCGAAGGCAACTGAAAGAGCTGAGCAACTATTTTGACCCTATTTTATGCTGGGTGTGTAGGCCTGAGTGAAGCTTCTTGCACTAGACTCTGCCAGCCTGCAGGCTCCCTGCCCACTGATCATGCCAAGCAATATCCTTTCTGTCACAATCTCACACAACAGGTATCTCCATAGCTTTACTACTGTCACTCACATGGGGCCACCATGCTAGAAGACCAGCTGTACAGCTGTTCCTGAACTGGGCCACCACTCTGACTACAACCTGGGTCCCCAGATAAGTCTGGGTTCCAGCTTCTTAATTTTTTAACAAAACACACACACACACACACACACACACACACACACACACACACACACACACACACACACACACACACACACACACACACACACACACACACACACACACACACACACACTTTAAATTCACTGCAGTGCATATGAAGTGCCATCATGTCCCTTGCTATTCTTGTGGAATCTGGCTAAGACCAAATTAAAAATTGGACTTGAGCTCCCATTTTTCTTGACCATTGGCCATGTTGGTAACTGAAGTCCAACATAATCTGAAAAGCCCTGGACTGCCATGACATTCAGGGAACTAGCATAGATAACCTCCTATTGAACTCCCACAAAAGGATAATATTTTAATAACTTCATCCTCAGAATGAATTTATAGTAAACCATTTTCCAGTTCTGATTGTTCCAATAGATTTTCAATAGATTCCTATTGGCTTGAAAAGTATTCAGTGCTAGTGCTAGATTTATGGAGGGAAAGAAATCCACAAACAACATCCCTGACTTCATCTAATGTTAGCCAAATTAAGCAACCCTCTACCCCACAACTGTAAAAAAAACAAGGAACAAGTGGAAAAAGCAGAAAAATCAAGAGAGCCACTCATGCGTCTCCAGATCCAAAACAGGATCTGGAAACCATTGCCTTTATAGCTAGCTGAAGTAGGGAAATGGTGTCTGAAATTCTGTGGCTTTGTTAGGGACACAAAAAGCCAATGATGTAACATCCAGTCACTTTTAGCTAGAATGGGAAAAGCCACAACAGAGGCACTGGGGGTGGGGTGGGGACACATATCTGTTGTGGTGAGGCAGTAATAGCAAACTAAAAGTGACTGGATGCTATGCTGTTTGCATTCTGCATGTCTAATGAAGAAACAAGAATGCAGTCATTCTACAAAGCACGCCTCTGCATATTAAGATCGTCATTCTGATCCTAACCGGGCCTGACTGCATGATAACAAGCCTTAAGATATATGAAACATCCAGCTGTCAGATTTTTACATTCAACACTCAGATGTTTGCAATACAACTATTTCCAGGGTTTTAAAGTATCTCTAAAAACTAGTTCCTTGCAGTCAGAAGTCATCTGCAGTAGCCAACTTTTGGCTAATTTGCAACTGTAAGTTACCGAGACATAAAATGACTTATTTTGCAGTGTAACTGAAATGGTTAAATGTTATACAGTGGTACCTTGAGATACGATCGCCTTGGGTGATGAAAAAAATCAAGTTACGAAGGGAGTCTGTCCAGAGCAAAAACTTGAGTTGTGAAAATTCTCTATGGAAAAACTCGAGATACGAAAATTTTGCAGAAGTCTTCATTTGCCGGGGTGCATTGCACCCCATTCGGATCTCTGTTGTGAAAATTTTCATGATACGGAGCATCTTGAGGAACGAATTGATTTTGGAACTTGAGGTACCACTGTAGTTATGGGGACATGGCATCATTAAATGATAGAAAAGTAATATCACAGGATGCAAGTGCTGTCTTGCACCAATGTCCTATTGAGCATCTGCTGAGCAGCAAGTCTTTCTACTGTTACAGTGTGAATTTAATTCTCTGTTCATGAACTTCTGGTTTACCTACGCCACCTACTATCTATAGCTCCATGTTAAAAGCCCTGGCAAGTGCTGAAGAGTAGACCATTTTCATAACCACACTGCTGCCCATTCTAAGCCCTGGAGGCAATGTTCACCTGAAGCTTACCGTAAACATGCTAACTACATATCCATACAATCATAGACTAATTGAGTTGGAAGCGGCCTATAAGGCCACTGAGTCCAACTCCCTTCACAATGCAGGAATCTATGTCAAAGTAGATCTGAGAGATGGTTGTCTGATTTCTCTTGAACACCTTTAGAACTGGGGCATTCACTACTTATCAAGGTAATTGGTTTCACTGTCACACTGCAGTCACAGTTAAGACTTCCCCCCTTATATTCAGCCCCCAAATGGCTTCCTGTAGCTTGACCCCCCTCTTTATATGTCCTGTATTCTGGGATGATTGAAAACAGATCCTGCCCCTCCTAGGTATGGCAGCCTTTCAAGTGTTTGAAAAGTGCTATTATATTTCCTCTCAGTCTTCTTTTCTCAAGGCTAAACAGCCCTTCATCTTCCAGTTTTTCCTTGTACGACTTGTTTTCCATCCTCTGAACTTGTTCTAGTTTTTTGGCACCTGTAAAGAAATGTGGTATCCAGGACTAGGCACAGCATTCAAGGTAAGGCCTAACTAGTGCGTAGATGCCCTAACCACACCCAATCTCACCTGATTTCAGAAGCTAAGCAGGGTCTGCCCTGGTTAGTACTTGAATGGGAGACCACCAGGGAATACCAGGTGCTGTAGGCACCTGGAGTAGGAACTGGCAAACCATTCCAGTATTCCTGCCAAGAAAACTCCATGGACATGGGATCATGAAGTGTTAGTCATGACAGCAATGATATCACACACACACACACACACACACACACACACACACACACACACACACACACACACACACACACACACACACACACACACACACACACACACACACACACACACACACACAGTGCTGAATAGCAGGAGTCTAGTACCTCAGAGGATTTGGGGATTATACTTGTTAAAGCATCCTAAAATAGCATTTGTCTCATTTGCAGCCATTTTGCAGTGTTGGCTCACATCCAGCTCATGATCTACAGCAATTCCAAAATCCTTCTCACATTTAGTATTTGTGAGCCAATTATACCTCCAACTTGTAACTGTTCATATATTTATTTCCTCCTAGGTGTGGAACTTGGCACTTTTCCCTGTGATATATCATCCTGCTGTTTTCAGCCCAATGTTCATGCCTATCAAGATCATTTTGAATATTGTTTCTATGTTCCAAGCTATTAGCTATTCTACCTGAGAAGTATTTCCCATACTCCCTCATCAGAGTCATTAATAAAAATGTTGACAAGTGAGTGCCAGACCCAGGACTTCCCCTGTGATACCCCACCTGTTACCTTCTCACACTTTGAGTAGGAGTCATTGATAAATACCCTGTGAGTACAACTCAGTAACTATTTATCCACCTGACACTTGTTCTACCCAAGCCACACCTAGCTACCTTGCTAATCAGAATATAATGAGGCCCTTTGTGAAATACTTTGCTGAGTTATGTACCCACAAAATAAGGGTGACAATATATTATGTTTACAGCATTCCTATTGTCCTAAGCACATCCAATCTCGCCTGATTTCGGAAGCTAAGCAGGGTTGGCCCTGGTTAGTACTTGGATGGGAGACCACGAGGGAATACCAGGCGCTGTAGGCGCCTGGCGTAGGAACTGGCAAGCCACTCCAGTATTCCTGCCAAGAACTCCATGGACATGGGGTCACGAAGAGTCAGTCATGACTGTAACGACGCAACACAAAAATTGTCTACTAGGAAGGTTACCCTATCAAACAGTTAGTTCTTTATTCTCTTGAAAACCTATACTCATGTCTATACCAACATTGTTTATAAATAGTGATTGGCATAAATTAAAATAAAATGGATTGCAAAATATGTTCAAAAAGTGCTAGTTGGTCAATTTGTATGCATGCAAATTGATACCACCAAGGTATACAAATAGATGAAATAGCTTTAAAATTGTCAGCAATTTTTGATTTGTCAATGTTCTGGGCTATAAAATGGCATCTAGAGACACTAAACTTTCAGGGTAGATTCCCCTAATTGTTCTTTACAAACCACCAAGTTTGATGATGATTTGGTTTCCCCAGGTGAGTTGCTAAAGGGTTAGGGTTAGGGTTAGGGTTAGGGTTCTCTCTCTCTCTCTCTCTCTCTCTCTCTCTCTCTGTGTGTGTGTGTGTGTGTGTGTGTGTGTGTGTGTGTGTGTGTGTGTGTGTGTGTGTGTGTGTGTGTGCGCGTGCGTGCGTGCGTGCATTTTGTGGGCATATACCTCAGATGTATGAACTTCAATCTTCACCAAACTTGGTGGCATTGTAGAAGAGCATCATGGGAAAACCCCCAGCAAATATCATGTATCTAGGTGCCTAGGAGGTACTTTCCTGGAGTGCTTGTTTGGGGGTGCATAGCTCAAATAGCTGGAACCCAAACTTCACACTTGCAAGGCCTGAAGAAGAGGTGAGTTGTGGGAAGAATTCCTGCAAATATAGTGTCCCTAGATGCCTTGAAGTCCATTTTATAGGGTTTTAAAATAAAAATTAAATTTACAAATCAATTCATCAGAAAAAATCATTAATTCATTTTTATTCATTGACTTTGATGAATTATGAATAAAAATGAAATACTTTTTTTCTGATTCATCCCCATCTCTATTATATTGTCATTGGACTGTGTTTCTACTTCTCTTCTTCATCATATGAGATAACAGAGGAACAAATAACTTTCTCAGGACATGGAGTCATTTCGAGTATCTGCCATGAAGAGACAGAATTCCTCCTGTTGGCCAAATAAGGCAATCACCTCACACAGTATATGCTGGGCTACAATCTCATAACAGTTCATCATCATCATCATCATCTTACAACTGTAGAGCTGGAAGCTACCCTATGGATAATGTTCCTTCTATGCGCTTGAGTTCCCTCCCATTTACTTCCAGTTATGGTCAGAACCCCATGGAGGGAGAGTTGTCTATGGGTCATCAAGTCCAGCCCTCAGCCTCTGGACCAGGCACAGTGGACAATCAAAGTCTCATTGTCTGTCATATCTAAATGACTGAGCAATTTAAGAGTCCCCTAGATTGTCCTGAACCCCTTAACTGAAGTTGTTGACTTTAGGTGGGGTGGAAGGCTTTGTTTAAGAAAGATTACATTCAATTGCCAATCCAGCCAGCTACTGAACAGAGGTGGTATTCTTGTCCCATCCTTTTCCTTAAGCTGCAGAATATTTAGACCTTGCCCAGGTAGGGAGAAACTTGACATGTCACTCCTGTTTCTCCCATCCTGTTTCTTCTTTATGCATATTTATATCAGGAACAAATACTCTGCTTATGGAAAAACTGCAGTCACCAAAATTGCTTTCCCACAATTTCTTCCCTCATTGTCTAACCAAAACACAGAGCCTACTAGTTGCTTGTTAGTCTGCTAATAATATTGTCTATCGATTGCACCATCATTGGCTATTGATGTTCCATCTTTTTCATTCTCTCTAACAAGTTCATTTGGGGTGAAGTATTTATTGCTTGTTATTTGGCCCTATTACAAAATATAATGAACCCTACTTTTGCAGTGGAAGTAATGGACTTCCCCCATATGCTCTGATACATTTTCCACTTGGATTAAGGAGAATTAGCTCTAGGGAAAGTCAAACAAGCCTCATTTGGATGAGATCTAAAACATGAAGGGAAATAATGAACGCTTTGGGTTTGCCAATTCAGCAATGTGCCAGACATTTTTTCTTTCCTCTAGCTGTCTAGATAACAATTCAGTGGCAGGATGGCAAAAGCTAACTCACTTGAGAGTGATTAGACAGGGACCTTTCCATATGAAATGTTAGCAGACCAGATGGCCTTCCACATTTGGCCACGGCTCTGGCATTTTCTTCCAGTGCAACCATGTCCCACTTAACCTCATTGGGTGATGGGAATGGGTGTATTTTCATTGGAACCAAAACAAATGAAGCCACACTAATTGAAAGCAAATGAAAATCTGGTCTGTGGCCAATACATTTTTATTTATTTATTTTAAAAGGAAGGCTGGAATTCTTTACTAAAAAAAATTTGCAGGGCCAATTCTTTACTGTCTCCAATTCTAGTCCAGAGGTGGACTTGCAAAGCAAGTTAGAGGAAAGCAATGTGTGCAGCAGCTACTGATGGTTGAATGGGATGGCAGTGCCTCACTGCAGGACAGATGGAAGGTGCACCTCCCTCTACACCATTCAGAACTGATGAAACAGTGCCCACCAAATTGCATCTGGCAGCAGATGCATATCTTATCCTGATCCCTGCCTGCCAGAATCTGCACAGGCCATTGTCCATCCAGAAGCAGAACTTTGAAAGTTACTCTTTGAAAGTAATTTGTTATATTTAACATTTCCAGCCTCTCATATATTCATAACTCTTTAAGTTGTTTTCACTTCCTCCTTGTGTGTAAACATTCTTGTCTGTAGTGTTTTACACATTCTAAGAACCTGGATGCCCAGTAAAGAAAGTTAAATGAACCATTCTATTCTACCTGTGCATTTTGTAATGCTAGGGGTCTACAATTAAATATTTGGCTAGTTGCAGTTATTTACATTTGCACCATTGTTTTAGCTATTGATTTTGCAAGTCTTCAGAACTCTAGAAACTTGCAATTCTAAGCTCCACCTAGACTGCCAAAAGTTTATTATATCCAAGATCCAGGATTCTAGACTGCTGCTATTATGATCATAACCAGCACAGTGTCCTGTTGGACTAGCAAACAGCATTTTCATCTGAACAACTCTTTTCAACTCATTAAAACTTCACAACCTTGAGTTTACTTCCACACATAAACTAGCAGATATGAATGAAATTTCTTATTGTAGTGTTATCATACCATTGACTTTGTTCTCAGGATTAGCTGAAAAGTGGCATGTTGTTTTGAAAATACGGTGGTGCCTCTACGTATGAGTTTAATCCGTTCTGAATGCATGCTCATAAGTCGAACAACTCATAAGTAGAGCAGCCATATCAAATAAATAAATAAATAAATAAATAAATAAATAAATAAATAGTATTGCAGACCAGCTCTAAAATTTGTAAAGCAGCAGTTAAAACACCAACGGTTTTCTGCTCTTAAGTAGATTTTTCGTAAGTAGAGCTGCCCGTAAGTAGAGCTGCTCGTAAGTAGAGGCACCACTGCAATTATAATTAATGTAAACTATTTCCCAAACCATGCTTTTAAATGTACTGTCATTTTAAGAGCAACTTTTTATATGCCCTCTAATCATTTTTAACACCCTATTTACATAGCATTTCAAATGTTGATATGTCCACTGTGACAATACAGTGGAGCCTTGTATAACAAACAGCTTGTATAACATAAAATCTGTACAACATAAAAAATTCCGGAGATATGGGAAATTTGCTTAACATAATTGCCTATGGGGAGAATTCGTACAACACAAAAATGGGATTACTCCGTTTTCAATGCATTCCTATGGGAATTTGTATAAAGGAAAATTTGCTTAACATAATTTCATTTGGAACAAATTAATTCCTTTATACAAGGTACCACTGTAATGAACACAAGGAATTGCTGTAATAAGAATGGTACCACCTTCTGGGAAACTGCAGACTCCAATCCATCCTAGAGTAGAGGTTTTCTGTAGAGATACCCCCCTTGGGGAAAAGATGCCTGGGCAGGCAGTGTCCTTGGAAGCTCCTGGACCCCACCTATGTGAGGATGCTCCGGGACGGGGGAGAGTCGATTCCTGGGCTTAGCCTGTAAACAGGATGCTCCTCTGGCATCCGTATCCCCCAAGGAAATCATCAAAGTATGAGCCTCATGACACACATCTGCCTGGTACTCTCATGGCCAGTTTATCAGGGCCTACATGAGCACCCCTTGTGAAGCTTTACTGTACCTAATAAAAATCCTCGAGCCGCTTGGGACTCCACTGATGTGTTGTATCGTCATTCCTACAGTTTTCCTTTGTCTGTGTTCTTCCTCCTCCCCTATGCTTTTCTGCGTGGCGTTCTATGAAATTATTGAACTTCCTCCATGGCTTTTCTTTATTCCCTGTGAACATAAATCTTTTGGTCTGAGAATTCTTTTAACAAGGAGTTGCCTTAACTTTTTAGACTCTTCCCCAGCTCCACCCCATATTTTCATTTTCGATTTATGCATAATTCCTTTCTTTCCAGATCAGCCGTTCCTCTTTCTTAGCTGGGCACTGATGTCTAGTAAAGAGTTGCTTTTCTGTTTTTCATATTTAATATTTACGAGAATCGATGAATATTTAAAGCCCCGCAGTGCCTTTGGCTCCATCGTTCTCACATCTACAATGTAAAAGCCAATGTATTTTGCATTAGCTGCACTAGAGACATGGTGAGCTGTTTGCCAGAGATTTGAACTCTGCTGAGCAAGCCCCTGGAAGACAAAACCTCCTGGAAAAGCTTGTGAACAGCTTGCTGATAGTTCAGCTCTCCAGTTATGAGATGAAAAGCCAATCTGAAAGCTGCCAGTCTCTCTTCATATATCTCAAAACTGATTCCATGATCTTGGCAAGGAATAATACATCCCTAGCATATTCAGGGCACCCTTGTCAGTTCTGAGACCCATTACAACTCTCTTTAAATATGTCATTTCTAGATCTAAGTAGAGGGCACTTAAAAATCATAAGCAATTTCTGTGGCATTCTGAACATTTGCAAGTCGAATGTTACTCTCAGCCTCAGACTGTGCAATTTTAGAAACCTAGATTTTAATAAGCATAACAATATTACAGATATTTATGTTTCTTTTTTTTCCGTTTCAGCTACTACACTGGATCTGACCCATGGATCCCTGTGGATAAAAGGTTTGCAGCCATGTCCTCGCAATGATGCCATCGATACAGGACTCTGAGGCATAGATCTCGTATGTCACCACTCATCCAAAACAGAAGTAAATAGACTCAAGTGTGGGGTTATCACTGGTTGAAATGAAATTATCCAAAGGATGTGTATGCAGGGCTGGCGCGTCCATTAAGGTGAACTAGGCAGTTGCCTAGGGCGCCAGAATGGAGAGGGGGTGCTGGCCAGCCTGCTGCCCCCCCACTGCCCCCTGCCACTGGCTACCGCCGTCTGTCCCATGCCGCCCATCGCCGTCCACCCGCTGCCCCCTGTGCCCATTGCTGCCCACCCCCGTGCCCGTTGCCATCCGCCCCCAACGCCTGTCCCTGTCCCCCATCTTCCGCCGCTGCCTGCCACCCCGCTCCCCGCCGCCACTGCCCGTCCACTGCCCTGCCCCACGCTGCTGCCGCCGCCACTCCCTGCCCCCGTCCCGCACCCCTCACCTAGGGCACAAAAAAACCTAGTGCCGGCCCTGTGTGTATGCCTATGGAAGTATGTTACAATCCATTCCAAATATTCCTCACTGCAGCATTGTTCTCTGCACTAGCCTTATGCCTACTTTTCGAGAGGAGAAACCTCTTTCTGAAAGGTTACTGGCATAGTTCGCTTGAAGAGAGTGAGAGGAATGAGCCATTTAATCTCATCTGAGCCAAAGAAGCACAGAGAAGCTGGTCACCATTTTCCCCATGCAGGTGGACATTGTGTAATCATGTTTATCTTGTCTTCTGCAGCTCTGTGTGGAAATTAGCATAAGGAATGTTATGCCAATTGCTCCCCTCTTTGGTCCTTATGGAGGTGACATGCCTTCTTCTCTAATCATGGCTACGTGGCTGTCCTGCTATGTTCTAGCCCAACAGATGTGGGTGCCTTTTTTGCTGTCTGCTTATCACTTCCTGGAGGAAGAGGGATAGAGTCCTAGATTCAACATTTCTTGGTACAAGCATATCCATTTTATTCAACTCTAGTGCTATATGAGTAATAACCAGGAAATAATAAAACACATAAAATGCAGAAGGCTAGAATATTTTGATCATGTATTTTTTTTTTGAAAAAATAAGTATAGATAATTGCAATTCATCATTCAGAATTAAATTTAAAAAAACAAGAAAACAAGTGAAAACGAGAGGAAGATGCAACTGAAAACCTGGGCGACTAGTTTGGCTTCATCATTGTGTCATTGCTCAATGCTGCTGCATTCAAAGTCAATAAGGCAGGCCTCAACTTACCTGGGCCCAAGTTATGGGTGGAATAGTGGCACAGACTTCCTGGCTCCATTGTGATTCGGTAATGGTGGCAGCCATATGTGGGTCACACAGGAGCCTGGGAGCCATTGTCTATCACTGGTCTGTGCTAGCAGCCAAAGATTGGCTGGGATGGTTGGCAGTCAGAGCCTGGCCATTTGAAGGACCCTGAAGGTGATATCTCCATCCAAGGTCCCCTCCCTGCATATAGCAGGGCACGGCATGGGGGAGCAGGGCCTAGTATTCCTCAGCAGCATTCTACCTTCCCACTCACCCTGTGTTTGTATAGATGTTATTTTTACATGTTAAATTGGCTTCTGAGATACTGAAACATGTAATCTTATCTTATCTAACTTTATCTAAAATTCACTAATTTGTTGATTCGTATTTGTATAAATTGCCAATGAAAGCAATTTGATGAATTTTAGTCATTTTTCTATTATTTTTTTAACTATAAAATGACTCTCAAGGCACTCACTCAGGTGCAAAGGTCATCAGGAGAGGCCTTTCTTTCCATCCTACCACCTTCACAGGTGTGTTTCATAAGAACACATGAAAGGGCCTTCTCTGTTGCTGCTCCCAGACTTTGGAACTCCCTCCTTCTGGAGGCCAGGACTGCCCCATCTCTGCTGTATTTCCAGAAGCAGGCAAATACCTTCTTCTTCAGGCAATATTTCCCTGAATGATGGACTACCTCTTATGTGACTTTTAGATGGATTACCATGCATGAACACCAGTGTTTTCCATGTTAGTTTCCATCCCTCATATTGGATTTTTTTTCTTTTCATGTGCTCTTTGTAGCTTTAATGTGACCTTTTAATGTTGTAAGATGTATTTCCTAATTCCCTGTTCCTAACTTGAGTGTGTCTTAAATGTTCTGGGCTGTATATTGTCCCTCATTATTGTAAGCTGCCTTGGGTCCTTTTCCAAGGAGAAAGGTGGTGTAAAAATATTCAAAAGAAATAAATAGAGGTGCAAACATTTCAGATAAGCTTCCCCTCACTCTTCTCTACAATCTCTCCATGTCTGGTGAATATTGGATTTATGATGTCTGAAAAATGCATCCCCAAAGAACCCCCTCCAAGAAAGATCACCCCAGAGATCTTTTTATGACTCTTCTCTACAATCCGTCCAAGTTTGGTGAAGCTTGGCCTTCCTGTAGCCAGTTCCTAAACAACACTTTTCTAGGGGTGAGGGACTTTTAAACATGAAGTGCCCTTTCATTTGTATAACTCAGATGTCTGGAACCCTGTCTTCACCAAACTTAGAGATATTGTAGAGAGGAGTTGGAGGATGCCTCCTTGGGAATCTCGTGTCTTCAAGTCCGTGGAGGGCACAGTCCCAGGGGTTCTCTTTGGGTCTGCACAACTCATGCATCCAGAATCTAACCTTCACCACACTTGCAGGGCTTGTAGAGGGGAGTCACGGGAAGCTGTCCTGCAAAGCTGGTGTCTCTAGATGCCTTGAAGACCTCTTTATATTGTCTTAAATTTAAAAAAGTAATTTACAAATTGATTCATCGATTCATCAGGGAAAAGAAATCATGAGTTCATTTTTTGTGATTTGTTGACCATGATGAATCATGAGTCAAAAAAGAGTCACATTTCTCTCTGCTTTGTGCCTTCTCTACTTTTGTGTTTTGTAAACAATGAAAGGTGCCTACTTAGTGTGGTGTGGTGGAATGAGTAAAGGACCAGGACTCAGGAGATCTGGGGTTTGACTCCTTACTAGGGGTGTGGAACTGATAAAACCATTCTAAGTACTTACTTACCTTGTTTCAAGGGGTCACTATAAGCCAGTTCCAACTTGATGGCACATGACAAAGATGTAAAGAGATGTAAAGGCTCACCCCATGAAATGGCCTTTCATCTTAGTGGAAATGGCAAGAGCAAAACTCTACCATACGAGCTATTTTTCCTCTCACAAAGCTTGAAAAACAAGTAAGAAAAGCCAAATAGTCTGGTGACCGTACTCAGCTCAGAAAAACATTTTTCACTCCACTGTCTTGATAGTTCACAAAACCATTAAGGGACTGAGGCCTAAGGAGAGGCTCAAAGGGAAGCTTTACTGCCTTCTGGTCTCTTTATTGGTAATTGCTCTCATATACCCCAAGAGTCAAATCTGGCAGGGATTTCTAATGTGCCGTCCCCAGTTCCCCCTGTGCTAAGACTCTAATCTCTGTTTGGGCTATTGTGAGGTTACGATAATAATAATAAAAATTAGTTTGATCTCTTATGAAGGAGAGGAGAAAAGGAGAATTGCTCATCAAAGATAGATTCCCTCCCACCAAGTGCAAGTTAATTCCCACTGGCTTCAAAAGCTCTTGCCCATGGAGTCTTACTTGTATCCTGTGGTGGGAAAATATGCCATTTTTAAAAAAACTCTCATAGAACTAATTTGTACTTGGAATGAAACAGACAGAGTGGATGTTGCTGTATGTTTGACTTGAAGGTGGAGCAAATAATAAATAGGATTGCTGGTAAATGCCTCTGCTAGAATCTCTTTTTGTTGTTTTGTTTTTCAAATTCTGTAAAAGAGTAGGTAATCCAGGTGTTTTTGGACTCTAATTCCTAGAAGTCTTTGCAACCAGCTCCACTGCCTGAGGTTTCTGGGAGTTGCATTCCAAGAACAGTTGTGTTTCTCATGGAGTAATTTTAAATAAATCCTGATGGATGAGATGCAGTATTAGCAGTTGCATCTGCTAGGGGAGGGACATTCGAGGACAGGCACCCGT
This sequence comes from Phrynocephalus forsythii, assembly GCA_029282475.1. Taxonomy (NCBI): domain Eukaryota; kingdom Metazoa; phylum Chordata; class Lepidosauria; order Squamata; family Agamidae; genus Phrynocephalus; species Phrynocephalus forsythii. The sequence goes on from JAPFRF010000004.1 coordinate 45,098,461, forward strand.
TGGCTTTAAAATGGGATTCTCCCCTTGGCCCCCGCACAGCCATTTTTTTTTGCCAACCACAGAGGGAGCTACTGTTCTAGCCTCAAATACAGCAAAAGAACAAATAATAGTTTCTCCTGTCACCCTCTCTTGCTGTCTTCCCCAACTTTTTCTGTCTTGGCCAACACTATGAGTTGTGTCTTCCTTCCCATCTACATCCAGTGGCAGATCACCCTCAAGCCCGCCAATCTTGCCGTATTCCCACTCCAAATTGCTATCCATAACAAGCATCTTCATTTGTGCCCCTTGATCTCAATCCAGCACTGATCCAAACACGAGTGACAGAACTTTCTTCATTTCTTCTGCTTCTGCAATAGCTTAGAGATCATGACCAGTTGGACTATCTTGGAGCTTATGCAGAAGCTCTATTGCTTTGAATGGGGCAACCCCAGCATATGCTGCTGGAATTTGTGTGGCAGGTCCATACATGGAGACTCATGCTCTGCTCCTCTTCAGCAGGATCCTGACGTATTATTGTGTTGTATGTGTGTTCTGCTGTTACAGTTCTAGGCCTATTATTTGAAACACAAAAGCAAATTTCCTGGATTATTTTTATTTAAATAATAAATTAAGATGAATTTAGATTAAAATAATTAATTTAGATTATATTGCTGTAATGCAGCTAGCACTGTGCTCACAACCTGGGGTTCAATCCCAGGTAGCAGGCTCAAGGTTCACTCGGCCTTCCATCCTTCTGAGGTTGGTTAAATGAGTACCCGGCTTGCCGGGGGGAGGAATGTGTAGCCTGCATAATTGTATTGTAAATCACCCAGAGAATGCTTTATGTGCTATGGGGTGGTATGTCTGTGAAGATTCTCAGTCATCCAGGTGAGTTTATCTGGAAGTTGAGTCATGGCTACTGGACTTCTTTTTTGAGAGATAGAAACGTTTCACTGTTCATCCAAACAGCTTCATCAGTCTGAATACAGCTAGTGCAAATCCTCCATCTTATAGGCAGCTTTGACCTCTTGTCACCCTGACCTGAATTAGGCTCATAAGATGAACAGTGGCCTAAATAGGCTCGTTAGGGAGACAATAGTATCCTTAGCCTTAAGGTGAACAATGGCCTAAGGTGCTGAAACCTATCAAGAATGGGTCGTTAGCTATGGCCTTGGTGGTGAAGGCTTTTTGGTTTGCCTGGGGACTTTGGAAAGCACAGCCTGATAAATAGCAGATAGACTATGCCGAGCCCACCACCTCTGTTGAGGGAGGGGTTTTCAATGCTCACATGAATGGCCTCCCTTACTCCTCTTTCAAACCACCTCTCTTCTTTGTCTAATATGTGTACATCCTCATCTTTGAAAGAGTGCCCTTTGTCCTTCAAATGGAGGTGTCCTGCTGATTCTGGTCCTGACCTGTTGCCCCTCCTATGTTGGGCCATCCTTCTGTTTAATGGCTGTTTAGTTTCTCCAATGTAGAGGTCTGAACACTCCTCACTGCATTGGACCGCATATACTATATTGCTCCTTTTATGGTTTGGTATCTGATCCTTTGGGTGGACAAGTCTCTGCCTTAGTGTGTTAGTGGGTTTGAAATAAACAGGGATGTGGTGTTTGCCAAAAATCCTTTTAAGCTTCTCCGACACTCCAGCCATGTAAGGAATGACCAGGTTCTTCTGTCGGGTCTGGGTCTCAGACTGATCCCTTGTTCTTCTGGGATGGCCCACTGCTTTGTTGAAGGCCCACTTTGGATATCCACAGGCCTTAAGTGCTGTCTTCAGGTGCCTGTGTTCCTTCTTCTTGGCTTCTGTGGAGGTGGGGATGCTCTCTGCTCTGTGGCTTAGGGTCCTGATGACTCCTAGTTTGTGTTGTAATGGATGGTGGGAGTCAAACAGTAAGTATTGATCTGTGTGGGTGGGTTTCCTGTAAACATCTACTCCCAGGCCACGGTCAGGTCTGATGATGACTGCACAATCCAGGAAAGCCAGCCTGTTGTCTTGGGATGGTATATAAGCAGAACACTTTGCTTTGCTTTATTCTCCACTTTGGTAAACTTGTCTGCCTAAATCACACAATCTAGAGCAGTGTTTTTCAACCACTGTTCCGTGGCACACTAGTGTGCCGCGAGATGTTGCCTGGTGTGCCGTTGGAAAAGCTGAAGAATATCAGCTTTGTGTTCAGCCAAACAGGCCCAGGTTGCGCACTGAATAAAGTATTTTATAATTTTTCATATTTCTGTTTACTTACTATTTCATAATAAAGTAATTATAAAATACTTTCTTTGTGTTTATTTGATTCCTATTCAAGAGAATTACTTTATATATAGTCAATATAGGCACAGAGTTAATTTTTTTAACATTTTCTAATGGTGGTGTGCCTTGTGATTTTTTTCATGAAACAAGTGTGCCTTTGCCCAAAAAGGGTTGAAAAACACTGATCTAGAGCACAATAGAGACACGCTTGCATGGATTTCTACAAGTAAAGCTTTACATGTATTTTTGTAATGAAGTTACTATTTTTCAAGTTTTGCCTGAGAAGCCATAGTTTTGGTTATGCATGTTTTTCTTTAGTAGTAAATCCTTATGACTTGTTTGGGTGTTTATTTTTTAAATTCCTCAGCCTTTGAAATAGCATGAGAGGAACATAAAAGAGCCTGGTCTGCTCTATGCTTGTTGATTTGCTCCCATAAAAACTCAATAATGCATTTGTTTATGAAAACGGAATGTGGAGCACAATTAGTTCATAATGTGTGCATAAAGAAAAATACCAACATGTTCAAGATTTTGAGGTTGCAACAGCTGCTGTGCATTTCCAGTAACCAATTTGAATGTTACCATTTTACTGACACATTGTATTAATGTGAATAGATTTTGGATAGTACATGGTGTAAACAATGCATTTTCACCAAGGTCTCTGGTGAGAGAGCCACCACACTACTTTTTTAGAATCTGCCTTGTATACAGTTACAGAAAGCAACTTGTAAGGAAATAATTATTCTATGACTACTATTCATTTACCTCGGGTAGTCGTACAAAATATTATAGCATTACTTGAGGAGGAGGCAGAAATGAAACTTCACCTAGATTATAGAGCACTATACTATGTTGGCTGTGGGGTAAGCATCAGAAGGCATCAGAAAAGTTCATTTGTAGATTCACCACTACAAACTAGAATGGCTAGCAGAGACCACTTTTGAAAGAATTCATAGCCATAAACCTACTTTTTTGTTAGTACTATATACTGAGATGATAAAGATAATATGATGCCCAGTTTTAGCTAATTAAGGTGGAGATGCAGGGAGTAGGGATGGGCACCTTATGGGGGAAAAACCATTTTGTCGTTTCGTAAGCTTGCAAAACGATGCGAAATGAAACAAGACAGGAAATAATGTTTCATTATGAAATGAAATGAAAGACCATTTCCCCACTCTAACATAAAATTCATGGCTGCTGTGATACTATTTTGATATATTGACTCTTACCTCTAAATCCCTGAAGTTTGGAATAATCTGGGGCTCTGAGGACTGATTTATTAAATGTCAAAGGGGGTACAGGGGTAGTTATTTGATGAAGTGTGTTCATCACACTTTAACAATAGAGAGGGGAAGCTGTAAGTTAACCCTTTATTGGTAAAGCACCCCAAACACACTCCTTCCAATAAACTACCTGCTCCCCCTTGACATTTCATAAATCAGTCCATTTTTACTGTGCTTGAAAGTTTGGTACAGCTCTGAGGAAGAGGATCTTTGCCCTTGAAATATTAGCAACTTTTTGTTATTTTACTAGTATCCTAAAGGTATCACCTGGTTTCGTTTTGTATTTGGTTTTTGTGATGGCTACGTGGCTCCCCAACTAGTCTTTACCCTTCTGAAAACAATAGTTGTCACTTTTCATTATTTTCATTTTTGAATGCAAAAGCTAAAAGCCAACATTTTGTGGGGGGAAAGGCATTCTTCTCTCTTCTGCCTTGCCATTAACCAAACATCTGCGAGAGGGAGCAGCATGAAGCACACTACACAACAGAACCTGAACCCATTGGTAATATTTCTCCTCCACCACACATTAATGCTAGTAACACCACACCCTGGTAACTATGAAACCAATGAAAATTGCAATTACACTGCAGAGTGGACTTAACATCCATTAAGTTATAATGTATTGTATTCTGGGTTGTTCTGGGTTATCATAAAATCTTAGAATTGTGAAGTTGGAAGGCCATCATGTCCAAGCCCCTGCTCCATTCAAGAATACAAATCAAAGGTATCTTCCAGGTGGTTGCCCAAATTTTTCTTGATGCCTCCAGCATTGGAGCACTCGCCACCTCTTGAGGTAACTGGTTCCATTGCCATACTGTTCTAACAGTTAGGAAGTTTTTCCTGGTTATCAGTGACATAATCATAGTTTTCCATAAGTAAATGAGGGGCAGAAGTGAAAAGGGCTTTTGAAGAAGCAAACTTTGTTTGCTGGGATGGTGGAAGGATGGGACGGTATGTCTGAGGAATATTGAGGGTGACGAAGCAACAAATAATCTAGTCAGAAATAGCGGTAGGGCTGTCTGAGCGGAGAGGAATTACAAATATAGAGGTGGTTTTAAAATGTAATGGGGCTAGTTAGGGTTCTATAGCTGAAAATTGGATAATGGATACAACACAGAGAAAGATGTTTATAGGACAGGGAGGAAAAGAACAGATATGTTGAAAATATTAAGATTTTAGTCCACTCAGATATGATGTCCTAAAATGTCTCCTATAGGCTGTGAGCAATTATTTACTTTTTGTACCTGTTGATTCTCTTTTCTGATCAAAACCCAGTTCTCACCCCTGAAACTTTTGGCACAAACAAATTTTTTAATTAGGCCTGAATGTTTTCATAATATGCCAATGTGTATTATTTACCAATACCATTTATCAATATCAATACCTCTATGTATCAAGAAAACAGCTGATGGTGAAACAACCAGAATTGGTTCCTGCAGGATAGGAAATAAAGTAAGGATTGTTTAATGCCAAATGGAACTCAATCTTATAAAGATAAATAGCAAGAAGAATTAGTTATACAAATGAGATGAGAACACAAAGAAAATAAATAGGGCTTTTGTGTGGTCAGGTATAGATTTAAGGAAGAACAATTAATGGTGTGCAAATTCCACTCAGGAGAGGAAAGGGGCAGTACTTTTGCACAAGTCCCTGCTGAAACCTTGTTAGGAACACCATAGGTACTATGTAGGCCTTCCACCTGAAATGTGGTCATGATTTCCTTACCCTACAAATAGTTATATGGAGATGTTTAATTAAGGCCGCTGACCTGTGGAGTTCCCCAGGGTTCTGTTCTGTCTCCTATGTTATTTAACATCTATATGAAACCACTGGGGGAGATTATCAGGATGTGGGGGGTTAAGTGCCACCAGTATGCCAATGATACCCAGTTCTATCTCTTGTCACCTCTGGATTCTAAGGGGAACTACTACCTCAACTTTACATGAATGTTTAGTTGCAGTAATGAACTGGATGAGGATGAACAAAGTGAAACTAAACCCAAACAAGACAGAGGTGCTTCTGGTCAGTTGAAAGGGAGAACAAGGGATAGGTATACAACCTGTACTGGATGGGATCACCCTCCAACTGAAAAAAGAAGTGTGCAGCTTGGGGGTGCTCCTGGACTCATCCTTGAGCTTGGATGCCCAGGTCACAGCTGTGGCCAAAAGCACATCTACACAATTAAGGCTAGTACACAAGTTATACCCCTTTCTTGAGAAATATGTTCTGGTCACAGTGACACATGTTCTAGTAACATCCTGGTTGGCTACTGTAATATGCTCTATATGGGGCTACCAATGAAAAGTCTCAGGAAACCTCAATGGGCCCCAAATGCAGTGGCTAGATTGCTGACTGGGGCAGGATATAGAGACCACACTGCAACCCTATTAAAGCAGCTCCACTGGCTGCCAAACAGCTATTGGGCACAATTCAAGGTGCTGATCTTGACCTACAAAGCGCTGTATGACCTGGGTCCAAGCTACCTCAAAGATCAAATCTCACTGTATGAATCAGCTCAGGTGTTAAGGTCATCAGGAGAGGCCTTTCTCTCCATTCCACCACCCTCACATATATGTCACATGGGAACACATGAAATGGCCTTCTTGGCTGTGGCCCACAGACTCTGGAACTCCCTTCCACTAGAGGCCAGGATTGCCCCATCTCTGATGTCTTTTCAGAAACAGGCAAAGACTTTTCTCTTCAGGCAAGCTTTCCCTGAATGATGGACTGCCTCTTATGAGTTTTTCATACGAATCTATAACATCACATAAACTTTGTGCTTATAACTACTTAAAACATTGTGTGATTACACTGACACTAGAGATGGGCACGAAATGATTCTTTTCATTTCATTTTCCATTTTTCATTTTCCATTATGTTTCCTAATGAAATGAAAAATGAAGTACTTTTTAAAAAATGAAATGAAACAAAATGGGAATTTTCATTTCATTCCATTTTGTTTTTGTTTTTTGTTTTTTGAGAAGTGGTGTGTGCTGGCTGACCCCTCTGTAGCGCCAATGAGCTGGAGGGGAACAGCCGGCAGGGCCCCATGTGCCAGCTGATCGGTGCTTGGGGAGCAGCTAGTTGCCACCTAGGGATCCCCGTTGACAACTGGGCCATTTTAAAGGTGTCCAGCTGATGACAGCTTGGCAGGATACCTCTGAAAATGGTCAGGACACCAGTGCAAGAGCCCCTAACTGGCATCTCAACCATTTTCACAGGGATCCTGCTGAGCTATCATCAGCTGGACTTCATTAAAAATGGCACTGGAGGAAAAAAAACCCAGTGCCGACTGGGCCATTTTAAAATATGTCCAGCCAATGACATCTCATTAGGAACCCTCTGAAAATTGTGGGGATGCCAGTTAGGGGCTCTCACACTGGCGTCTCACTCTGGTGCCTGATGGGGGTGGAAGCACAGGCTTTTAAAACTCTTTTTTTTCACCGAACCAAGTAGTGATGGCTGCAGCCACCACTTTCTTCAGTGGCTAAAAAACAATTTTAAAACCCCGGGCCTTTCCCCCCAATCAAGCACACTGGGAAGAAATGAATAATGAAACAGCAACAAAAAACAAAAACAAAGAAAAAATAAAATTTTTAAAAGAATGTTTTGTACGAAACAAAACCCGCCCCAAACAAAAAGAAAACCGAAACAAAACAGAATTCTTCCGTTTTGTGTCCATCTCTAATTGACACTATGTTTTCAATGTTCACAAAATATTTCCATCGCTCATAACTTTACATGGAATTTTACTCTCCTTTTAACTGCTTGTGTTCTCTTGTAGCATTACTATAATGTTGTCTTTTAATGCTGTAAGATGTTCCTTAATCCCTTGTTCTCAGTATTTGAACATGTCTTAATTGTACTGAACTGTATATTACCCTTCATTACTGTAAGCCACCTTGGGTCCTTTTCCAAGGAGAAAGGTGGGGTAAAAATATTCTAAAATAAATAAAATAAAATAAATAAGAAGGAAGCTTCTAATCCAATAAATATTTGAATGGGATTTTTCTTTAGGGGAAAAAAAAAGATTGCTTTGTCCAGGGTGTTCCATAGAAATGATGAGTTCTTCTTTCAGAATGCCACTTCATGTCATTAACAAGGGCATGTTTGGAAAGACTCAGACATGCCTCTAGTATCCAGCTCCCATTCCAACAGTGAGGTCTGCAAATGCAAACGCTGTGCTGTTCCAGATCATGACTACTGCAGAAGGGTTTCCAAGTGGGCTCTTTGCCCAGCTTACCCCCTAAGGTTATTTTGTGAGCCCAACATGCAGTTCTTTCCCTGTGCCATTCAGGCCAAAACATTTGGCCCTTGGTTGCTCTCTTCTTTAGAATCCTCCCTGCCAGTGAACATCCAAAGGTCATCTTCCTGCCAAATTTTAAATGAGTCTCAGTCTCTTTTCCCCAGAATCCTGGACATTCCTTACCAGCCACAGTCTTTTGCCCACACAGCTTATTTTTAAAGTTTGTCATGATTTTAAAACCTAATTAGATTTCCCTTGTTTCACACTGGCTTTGATCCCCTTGACTGGTCTGCTTGATTTCTTCAAAATTCTTATTCTCCATACTCTCAATCTGCCAACGATATTGTTCCTGTTTAATGATAGGACCCTTCTGTGCTTTTTCACGTTTGTTGGAATATGTCGGTGTTCATTCACATACTTCATTTTATATTTCAGTTGGGAACCAACTGTGCTTTCCTTGTTTAGCAAAATAGAAACACCAACACCATGTGGAGGGGCCAGATTTTGTATACTAATTGGTTGTCTGTTCACTCTCTTAAAAACACAGCATTCTTAGGGGGCAGACTGTTGTGGAGAAACTGCAAAGCGTTTTTGTGGAGAGGGATCCTTCATGGGTTTTTTTTTTTACTTCAGTTCTACCCCATTTTACTTCAGGTACAATCAGATACAGAAACCTACCCTATAAATCCCAGGTTGGCATATTTTCCCCACCTGAGATTTATACTTCATTTTAATTAGGGATGGGAGATACATGAAGCCAGCAGTGAAGAAAGCCAGAACCAAACATATTTTTATATTTCACTTTATATCTCATTCTTCTAATATCTTTACTTTCTCTGTCACTACTTCTCTCCCTTCATTCTTACCCCTTCACTCCCAGTTTGTGGGCTCTTCTGGAAAGGATGGATTACCTTCATAGATGATTCAAACTGTCATTTGCAGAAAGGTTTTTAAATTAGACAGAAGGGTGCATGAGGTTGGATGTGACTCTACTGAGATGGTACACCCCTAAGGAATTTGTCCCCTCCTGATTTGAATAGATTCAGAACTGAAGGTAATTCAACTTTGATTCCCACCTCCCATTTTTCTGTTTGCATAAAATAAGCCTTACCTTTTTGTCATTATAATAATCCCAGTTGAAAATATTCTTTTTCCTCATCCGGTAATATTTTGAAGGCACTTACCTCATAGACCTGTGCCACACATTGTGAGTGCTTACGCTTCTATGGAAAACAAAATGGTGTCAGGCTATGGAGTCTGAGTAATGGACAATGATTTCAACACATTTACTCCTTCAAGTGTTGAAGGAAACATAAATCATCACATTAAAAACCATTTTAACAATCTTGAAGGTGTGTGTGTGTGTGTGTGTGTGTGTGTGTGTGTGTGTGTGTGTGTGTGTGTGTGTGTGTGTGTGTGTGTGTCCATCCAAGTATCCAAGTATATTTCTAGTCTGCCCAGTGCGGCATACAGTAATGGATTACAATTCTGGACTCCTGAGTCTGATTCCTTGGCTCTGCCATGGAAATTCACTGGGAGAGTAGAACTGGTAAAAGTACTTTTTAAATACATCTCTTGCCTTGGAAACCCTGTTAGTTGTGACTTGATAGCCTATAAGAACTATTTTGAATGACTCTCCTGAACAGCCAGTCAAGTTCTGAAAAGCAAGCAAAGTAGAACTGTTGTATTTCATTCAGAACTAATAGCGGAAATCCAATTGGTGTAGCTATGCCACACAACTGTGATGATATCAGCTGTAACCATGGTGTGACCATTTTGGGAGAACTAAAAGCCTTCTGCTCCTGCTGCCAGGCTCTGAGAGTCCCTAGAGATTCCCTTCATCATAGAAAGCCTCCAGGAACCACCGCACACAAGGCCCAGAATGATTTATAGCTGGAAAACTGTTGCTGCTGGTCTTGTGCCGGGCCAATGGTAGAAGTATTTTGGCTTTAAACCAGTCTGTGTTACAAGTTACAATGATTAATTTGAGCTGATTGCATATTAGACAAAGACTAAACACCCAGAATGCTGCATATCACAGTACAAGCAATCATCAATAAAAACAAATAATATAATACATACTGTAAGAATTAAAAATACAGATAAAAATTAACAACCCAAAGGTTGCATTTGGAACTGGAGGAATGCAATCAACCAATCCCTTACCTTGTGCTGAGCTCGTGTGGGGCTAAACTTCAAAAAGGAAGAAGCCTCCAACGCATCATCTTTCCTTGTCCCTGGTGCTGGCCAATGACACAGGGAGGCGGGATAATGCATTTCCCTGCACAGCTTCATCTTATATTCATCTTATATTCAGTACTACATAATGCCTCCCTTTGTAAGTGGTGGAACTGCTAATATCCAGAGGCCTGGTGTAACAAGTCTGTTCTTACATACCAGCCTGAATCCCTGTAGGGATATGATACCTCACAGCGACTCAAGAGGAGAATTCCAAAGCATAGGGAAAATAAAACAGAAATGTATTTTCCTAATACTCAAGCTGAAGATTTTTTACTCTTGACATTTTAAAAGGGGCAATTCTGAATGACTTCAACTGACATAGGGGCTCATATTGACAGAAGAGCTCCAATGGATATATGGGTCCCAAGTAGAGATGTGCTTTTCATTTTGGAAGTGGTCAGCTTCTGAAATGAAACGCGGGAGCACAGGTGGTGTTCGGAATTGGAGGAATGCAATCAACCAATCCCTTACCTTGCGCTGGGCTCATGGGGGTGGGGCGGCTAAACCCCAACAAGGAAGAAGCCTCTGATGCATCATCTTTCCTTCTCCCTGGCCCTGGCCAATCAGGAGCTGTGCAGGGAAATCCATTCTCCCACCTTCCTTTGTGACTGGCCAGCACCAGGGACAAGGAAAGATGATGCATTGGAGGCTTCTTCCTTGTTGAAGTTTAGCCCCATGCGAGCCCAGCACAAGGTAAGAGATTGGTTGATTGCATACCTCCAGTTCCAAATGCCACCTGGGCTCCTGTGTTTCATTTTGGAAGCCGACCACTTCTGAAATGAAAAGCACATCTCTTGTCCTGGGCCATGTAGGACATTGAAGGTAATAGCCAACACATTTAATTGAAACTGGAAACCCACTGATGGCCAAGCAACCGGAGCAAAATAGGTTACAACAGGAGGCACCAGTTGGAAAACTAATATATATTATACCAATTTAAGCTTCCGAACTGTCTTCAGGTCTCACATAAAGCCAATTATAGTAGTCTAATCTTCAGGTTACAGTTGCATGGATCAGTATGGCCATCATTTCCCCACATCTGCCTTCTTTAAATAAGGAGAATGTTTCCTAACCAGAGACAGATGATAAAGTGTTGCTTTGGTCATGGTTCCCACCTGTTTCTCCCAAATTATGACATGGTAAACAAAGCCAATGTTTAACATTTATCAGCATAGGTCATCACATGACAGTAGGTGGGGTTTAACTTAACAATTTGTGCATTTAACAGATGATTCTGAGCTGTAAAAATGCACTACTGAAATAATGTAAAATGTGCAACAGAAAAAAATATATTCATGTAAATCAAAGCAAAGTGAGTGTATACTAATCCATAGTGCTTAAAGCTCTTTCTGGATGGTTTACAATTTAATAATTTAATTTAATTATTCGTCCTCCCTCCCTATGAGCTGGGGACTCAGTTTGCTAACCCTGAAAGGAAGGAAGGTTGAGTCAACCTTGAGCTAGCTACCTGAGCCTGGGACTGAACTCAGGTCAAGAGCAGATTCTTTACTGCAGTTTATCTACTGTGTTATGAGGCTGTCAACCACAAAGCTATTAACTATTATTTTGTAACAAAAGTAGCAGCATTGGATGGGTTGCTTGCATCTTTGAGAATAATCAGCCTTTCCTATTGTGTTCTCCTCTCTCTTTCTCTTTCTCTTTCTCTTTCTCTTTCTCTTTCTCTTTCTCTTTCTCTGTCTCCGTCTCTGTCTCTGTCTCTGTCTCTGTCTCTCTCTCTCTCTCTCTCTGGCTTTGTGAAACATAACCCAGTCCAGTTTTACTATATCTTTTAATCACAACCTTGACATGTTATCTTCTCATTCCCAATTGTAAGGTGTTGTCCCATGCTCATTCTGGGGTAGCTTGAAATGCAGACTACAGAAATTCAGACAATATTGAAACAACATTCTCCTTAAAAAAGAGGGCACTTGATAACTCAAAATGTCATAATCTGTTCCAATCAAAACTTCCTGCATGGGAGTAGAATATGCAGCTTCCCCATTTGCAGTTACAGCACATTTCTCCTCTTATTGCATATCCACAGGCACTTTATATCAGAGTAGAAGAATCACACTGATCTTAACATGTTGTATGAAGCCACAAGCTTTAATTCTGCTTCACACTGCATAGTCATGCAGAATTGCCATGCCTAAGTAAGACTGAAGGCCCTAGAGGGGCTAGAAGCGACACTATTAACACAGATCCAAACATCTTTAGGTGCTGAGATTTTTGTTGCTGTTTAAATCTTTTGAATAAGGCAGAACCTTTTGTCAAAATTGGACATGTTTGCAAACCGAAATGAACACTACCTGATCAATGTGAAAGGGATATGTTTTCTTAACATTCATAGAGTTTCAAACTTTTCAATATGAACACCCCCAACTACTTACCTGCTTCTGGAACAGTATGACACAGAGTATAATGGCAAATGCTCTCTTTCTTAGAAGTAATTTCTGTATTGTCCCACAACTTTTGGCTTTACATAGCAACAACCTGATATTTGTTCTAATTATATTAATGCAGGGGAGCTGTCATACTTTTGGCATTCTCTATTTATCAACAGCTGAGTTTTTTTTTCTTTTTCTTTTCCAGGAGAAAGAGTTCATTTTCATGGCAGTAAAAACATCTGGGTGGAGGCCATTCATATGGTCTATCCAATCTCCTCCTGTTAACTATCTGATGAAAGTTCTTAGGCTTTATGTCTTCATCTGGAAGTTGAGTCATGGCTACTGGACTTCTCTTTTGAGAGACAGAGACGTTTCACTGTTCATCCAAACAGCTTCATCAAGCTGTTTGGATGAACAGCGAAACGTCTTTATCTCTCAAAAAAGAAGTCCAGTAGCCATGACTCAACTTCCAGATAAATTCACCTGGATGACCGAGAATCTTCACAGACATTTGTGTCTTCATATTCACTGCCAATCCATGGTAATGACTGGAATTATAATCAGCTGCTATTTCACTCATCTTTTATTCTTGTTTTAAAGGAGAAGAACAAGAATCATCAGTTCACTGCAAAATAAAATTGTTATTTGTTTTGGTTTATTTTTAAGAGGAATATTCTTTTCCCCCTCCCCTCCACCAAACTAGACCAGATTTTTATTGAAAGGAATTTTAAAAAATGCTATCATACTTTGAAGGATCATATCAAATTCCCCCAGTGAAAACAGCCACATCATCTGACTTCATGTTTGGATCATCATCACTACTCGACATTTCCAGCCAAATTCTTTTCCTTCGTAGAGGAACATGAACATATGCTGCCTATCTGATCAGAGCTTTGGTGAGTCCAGGAGTGAGAGTTTGCTACGTGCAAAGCATGAATATCACATATTCACGTTCTTATGGCTGTCTCCTCCCAAATCTTTCTGCAAAAGAACACGTGAAGGACTGCAGTGATGACTACCTCTAGCAAGGATCACTAGCAATTAGAGATGGGCATGAAACGAGCGATTTTTCGTTTTTGTTTTCATTTTTTCATTTCGTTATGCAACGGAAACAAAACAAAAATTTTTAAAAACAAAATGAAAACGAAAATGAAACGACCAAATTTGCAGTGTTTTTCATTTTCGTTGCAGCAGATGCATTGAACTAAAAAGAATGCTAACGAAACAGCAATTTTTCATTTTCGTTTTCATTTTTTCATTTCGTTACCTAACAAAACAAAAACAACTTTTTTTGCAAAAAACGTCACGAAAACGAAAACGAACTGAAACGGACCCCTAAATGACCAAACAACAAATGAAACACCATTTTTTTGAGTCGTGCCCATCTCTACTAGCAATCAGTATTTTTTTTGTTTGATAGTCTTGCATTTATTCTAATTTGAGGGAAGCAATGTGTCTCTGCAGCAAGCTATTTCTGAAACAGCATTGCACATCCCACTTGTGCCAAATGGTCACGCAGTAATGCAGGGTTAACCAAGCGGTGGCCTCCCTTTTCACATTGTTCCTGGCTTTCTTAGTCCCTGCTCTTTCCAAACTATATTCGCTCAGTTGTAGCCCCCAGAAATAGATAGATGATGCATGCCGAGACCACTGATCCCTGTTGCACACCCTGATCAGAGATCAGTGACTCGGCTCGTTCTTTGGAAATACATTACATGACGTTGTAAATGTCTTTTAAATCTTCTCAGAATAAGAATGACTTAAAAGGTTCAGTGTCAGCTCTTGCCTATGCTTTTCATGGCTGCTCTGCAAACATTGATATGTTTTAACATTTGTAATGCAAGCAGCTGGCGGTCCTCAGAATAGCCAAGTCTTTTTTGAGGAGAAAGACTAATCTCCTTATAAAATCCCATGGAAGGGAAATCTGATCCAGCTCCAGGAATTGAACTGCCTGGACTTTTCCCATCAGATAACAAAACCTTAGCTTATGTTTTTCCAAACATAATTCTTCATTGCCAACAACAACAACACAAGGTAGAAATAGAGAGACTAGTGAGGGGCCCCCTTTGTATCACATCCATCACTATGTTCCAATTATTTTCTTTAAAACTAGTACACAGGAAATGTTCATAAAGTAAAGGAGGATGGGGATATGAAATTCAAAGAGCTTTCAGGTAGTCAGGACATGGATGGAAGTTACTACTTCCACTGTACCAGTCTCTTAAAAGAACAGAGCATAATTGTGGGAATTTCATGGATTGTAAGAAATTGCTACAAGATAGCTCTGATGTTCTCCTAGTTGAGTACCTAGGCATGGACAACCCTGTAATGGCATTTCATCCTCCAGTTCTGCAGTAGAAATATATCTATCTATCTATCTATCTATCTATCTATCTATCTATCTATCTATCTATCTATCTATCTATCTATCTATCTATCTATCTATCTATCTATCTATCTATCTATCTATCTATCTATATCTATATCTATATCTATATCTATATCTATATCTATATCTATCTATCTATCTATCTATCTATCTATCTATCTATCTATCTATATCTATATCTATATCTATATCTATATCTATCTATCTATCTATCTATCTATCTATCTATCTATCTATCTATCTATCTATCTATCTAGATAGATAGATAGATATAGATAGATAGATAGATAGATAGATAGATAGATAGATATATAGATATATAGATAGATATAAAATAACTGAAAGCCTTGAATGCCAGACCAGGATCTACTTTGCATATAAATTCCACTTAAGGAATAACAGAATAATATCATAGATGCTTCTTCCATTTGTTATGAGCAATCAAGAAATGAAAGTACACATCACATTTTCAGTGCCAGGGCAAGGGCAACAAGGCAAAACAAGCAGGATGCTTCAGAACAAAGCATTGGAGATAGATCTACGAGGCAAGGAATACTGGAGCACACTGAGACAAGATCAGAACAACAGGAGCAGGCAGAAGCAATGCAGGCACCACTGGGTCACATAGGAACCCTGAGGAATAAGGCAGACACCGCCGGAACCCACAGGACTGCTCAGAAGCAAGACAGGGACAAGGCTCTTAGGAGCAGATGAGTGAAGGGCCAAAGCACAAGAGTCACCAAGAAAACTTGCAATGCTTTTAGGGATGGGCACCAAATGAAAAATGAAATGCTGATTTGTTGGTTCGTTACATAACAAACCAAACTGAACCATACCGAACCGAACTGAAGCAGCAGCATTTCATTACAAACAAAACAAAATGGTGGGGGGTTGTCTAAAACAATTGTTTCATTCCACTTTAAAACAGTTTCCTTACCTGCTGGGTTCACAGTCGCAAGCCAGCCTGGCTGGAGAGGGAGGCACCACCACTGCCACCTCCCAGCTGGGAGGCGGTGGGGGAATCCCCTGGCGGGGGGGCTGAGAGGAGAGGGCTGATGTCAGTGTTCCCCTCTCAGCCCCCTGCTGGGGATTCCCTTACCTCATTTCATTTCATTATTCATAAGTAACAAAAACTTTTTGATTGAAGTAAAACAAGTTGAGGAACCATGAAGCTGTCACAAAAAAACAAATGCAAAAGTGGAACAGGTGATACATTTAGGCTACTAGAAAAATAGCAAAACATTGCTAATATTTCAGGGGCAAAAACTCCTTCCTCAGAGCAGGACCAAATTTTTGTTACTTATGATAAGAAACAAAATGCAGTGGGGAGGGACAAAACGGAATGAAACAAAACTCAATTTTTCTGTTTCGTGCCCATACCTAATGCTTTGGCAAAAGGCAGCAGTGCAGGAAACCTATATATACAGCCTTTCCAGGACCTCCAGTGGCACCACATAATTACCCTTCAGCAGTTTCTTGCAAGCCACAGCAAAAAGCACCCCTAATTCTGCAGGTACTTGTATTGTTTCTTCCACCCTGAAACACATATGAAGAAAAGTATGAGCCCCAGCTATACCAAAATCTTCTATTTCAATTTCTGGAAGCAATTTAGCATGCCCTTTTTTCATGTCCTTTATGGGCCAATCAGCATTATAGATAGCTTATCATTAGAAAATGTGTTAGTGCTTCTGCTATCAAGCCAAACTAAAAAGGCAGTCACGCTAAGAAAATGAATGGGGATATGGGTCTCTAATTTTGAAATTGGTTTAAAGGCACATAGTAATCACATGGTTTGGGGGCTGGTCAGTGTGTCCTCTTGGGAAAACATTTAATGCATTTTTGCATATCTGCTGAGGGGGCTACAGAGACTTGTAGAATTGCTGAATTTGAGGCTTCGTCCTATGGCCACCTGCCCTAGTTCTGGCCTCCTTTCATGGCCACTTGCCACTGCTGCCATGGGGTTATTTATTAATGTATTTAAATGTTTTTATTTTAAAATTTTAATTGCTTTCCATAGTGCTAGTATGCCAGGACAGACAGGACAAAAAACAGATTGAATTGCAAGCGTCCACTGCAACCCAACCCCCAACCCCCCCCCCACACACAGGGGGTGAGGTGGAGAAGGAGAGGGGGATTCAGGAGTTGAGGGAAGATGTGCCAGGCAGAGGAAATTTACAACAACCAGCAGAGAGAGAGAGAGAGAGAGAGAGAGAGCAACTGGAGGGGGAAAGCTCCTTTCTTCCCAAGCCTAGAAGAACACAATCTTGCCAATTTCTCTCTCACTTGTATGTCTTCCTCTGGCTAGCCAAGCCTCTGGATCCCTCTCTCCTGCTCCACCCACCCCTGGTGTGTGTGCCTCTCCATGAACACATGTTGATTTGGAGTGGACGCTTGAAGATATGAAGGAAATGAAATGTTCCAGGATAGGAAAAGCCTGCAGCAATGGATAGAGCAGATGGATGAATAGAGATGTGGAGAAGAAAAATGATAACTGGGCTGGCCTTCTGTCTTCCTTTCATTTTCCTCCCACTTATGAAGGTCTTCATATCCAGTAGAGCATTTCCTTGGATGGTATATATGAATAGTCTTCACCATTTTCGCCCTCCTTCTCCTCCTCTAGCCCCACCAAACTTTGGGTTGTATAATGAAGGACTGCTCTGAAACAGTGGGAGAAGTACTGCTAGGACTGGGAAAGACAGGGGACACTGGGAAATCTCCAGCCCTTCTCTCTCTCCACCTATGAAAGAATGGAACTCAACCCATGGAATGTGCTTGCTAGCCAAAAGGAACCTTGTGCCTCTTCTGCAGTTAAATATCAAAGACCTTTTGCTACCTCTGGAATATCACAGTTTTCAGGAAAGAAAAACTGAAAGTCCTGCTGGTAGCATAGAACTTGCCCTGCTGTTCTTGGGGTCATGGTCAAAATGTGTAAAGAATGTCATGGCCAAGAGATGCAGGCAACAATACAACAGATGGTAGAGTCAGCAGAAGGAAAACTGAGAAGCGATACATCTCTTTCAGCTTTGTGGCTACTGCGAAGCCAAAAAAATTGTTGTTTGAAATATGTAGCAGAATATGACAAGAGCCAAGTATGAGAGAGAGAGAGAGAGAGAGAGAGAGAGAGAGAGAGAGAGAGAGAAGCAGTGCAATAATCTGCCATTTGCTGATCCAAAGGAAGTGCATGGGAGCTATTACACTTTGGCAGCAATTGTATTTTTCCCTTCTGGAGTTTTAGAGCTGTCTTATACACCGAGATGGTTTTCATCTGTTTTTTTTTAGTGCCTTATTAGCTTATTTCAAAAGCAAAGACTCTTGAAAGAAAAAGAAAAAAGAAAGGAAGGAAGGAACGAGGGTAGGGGGGGGGAGGACCCACAACATAGTGCAGTGATGTCGGGGTGGGAGAGGGGTAGTAATCTTGCCCAGATAATGTTGTCATACTTTGTAAAGCCTTTAATGCTGGAATTTATTTATTAATGATGCATGGGTTATTACCCGCCATCTGTCTTGTGTTAGCAGTGGGCTGTTTCAGATTATGATAATGTGTTTCTGATTTGAGTTGCGTTGAAAGCCAGAACAAGGCATCTCATGTGCAGTCCTCTTTGAGGCCTGCTGTTTTCAATTCCTCTTCATAGAATGGGCTTTTATTTGATTTGTTATGGGGATTTTTTTTCTTCTGTTGCCAAAACAGCTGCAAGCCTGGAAGGGAATGAGACACAGGGCCACATCAAACTTGTTAGCTCGTAAAAGAAACAGAATGTTCCAGGAACAAAAAGAAGGAGAGAGGGAGAAAGAGTGAAAAGGCACAGGGGGAGGGGGGAGAGAGAGAAGGGAGGGTAGTGGGGAAGCCAAGGCAGAGTGAATGGCTTAGGCTTTCATAGGGGTATTTGCTTGGCTCCCATATCAAGGGTATGTCAAAAAATGTTTTGCAATTATAAGCAGCATAAAACAGATTGCTGTGTTTTTAATTTAATGGCCCAGTTAACACAGAAAGAGGCTCGAGATCCAAAAAGGCTTTTGCGATGTCTTATTGCTTGTGGAAAGCAGAGCAATGCATAAAACATTGTCCGAAGTACACTTCCAGGGGGAAGGAAAGGAGGGAGGGAGGGAGGCAGAGAGGGAGGGGTTGTGTAATTCTAAACACACTTGGAGGCGTGAAAGTCCCACTGGGCACAGCAGAACTTATTTATGAATATTTGAACTGCAAGACAGCAAATGCAGATAGGAGAATGGACTTCAAAGATGCAAAGACATCAGGAAATAAAGCAGTCAACACCCCTACTGTGAATGCCCATTGTAAATTAAGTTCTCTCTCTCTCTCTCTCTCTCTCTCTCTCTCTCTCTCTCTCTCTCTCTCTCTCTCTCTCTCTCTCTCTCTCTTTTTTTTTTTTTTCCTTCCCTGGATCAAATCAGAAGTTCGAGCAAATGATATTTCCCCTTCTTGCAATATCAGTTCCAAGCTCCTAAGCCATTAGACATGCGAACAAAGGCCTGCTTTCTCCCAAATGATCAATTACACAACAAAAGCATGGCAAATTTTTCAAATGTGGTTGCAGGCGATCTGAAGGCAAGAAGAGCCCAGGGGTTTTTTTTTTCCCAGCATCACCTTGCTTCTAGACATAGAATTAGCATCAGGTTCTCCTTTCTCAACTTGGGCTGGATTTCCAAGACTAAATATAAATAGATGGGCATGCGATTGATATCATATTTTACTAGCTTCCCAGTGCAGAGGAATACCCTTTTCATCCACGGAATTTGTTAAGAAAAGCTCCTCCCAGCTTTGAGCTGTGGAAGGACAGGGCTCTGGCCGTTTTCACATAGGGCTGTGGGCAAGGCTTTGGAACGCATGGTGAGGGTGTCATCCTTTGAAAGCCGTACATTGATTTCAGTCAACTACATTTTCCTAGGAGGCTTGGTTCTAGCTTTTAGATATCACAGAAAGAAAACCGCCAACACCTGGCTTTTCTACGCAGAAAGAACTAGATCTTGCTCAGTGATGATGACAATGCCCAAGCTTAAAACTGGGCCTCCATGATTGCTCTACTCTCTGCCTCATTGGCCCGCCCGAGAAAAGTGTGCTGTGGGCATAGAGCTCCATGAAGCCTCCAGCTGGCATGGTCATGGGCCAAGTGGTTCAGGTGTAGTTTCCCCCATGCTCTCATCCTTCAAGTATCACTTGTAATACTCTAGAGCAATTTGGATTTTTTTTTCTGGAGCAATTTGATTTAGCTCCAAGTATCCATAGTTAATTCTGTCAAATATAAATATAGCAGAAGATATGCAAAATAACTAAAAATAACAGATGGCAGAGAACAATGAATGTGACATTCATAACCATCTGTAAAAGACACAATTTTCCACTTCTCATCCGTAACAGTATCGTTTTCTTCAGCTTCAAATTAGATATGGAGTTGAATTTAAAAAAATAGTGATTCGTGATTCATCGGGACTGACAAATAGACAAATCAATTAATTTCCAGTGATGAATTGACAAATCAATGAATTGATTCACCTCCCATTTCAAGTGCTATAAAAAGACTCCCTGGAATCTAAAGGCCCAATTTTTCAGGAAAGCTTCCTCTGACTCTTTTCTACAAGCTCTGAAAAGATTGGTGGGGATTGGAATTCAAACATCAGAGCTATGAACCCCCAAATAGGACCCCCCCCCAGGAAAGTTCCTCCTTTTGGTGAAGATCATAAGAACATAAGAAGAGCCATGCTGGATCAGGCCAAAGGCCCATCTAGTCCAGCTTCCTGTATCTCACAGCGGCCCCACCAGATGCGTTTGGGAGCGCATGAGACTAAATATCTGTCTCCTGATACCACTCCCCTGCATCTGGCACTTGAAGCACCCTGGTTTAAAGCCTAGAGATTACACATCTCCATCATGGTTTGTAACCCGTAATGGACTTTTCCTCTAGGAATCTGTCCAATCCCCTTTTGAAGGCATCCAGGCCAGATGCCATCACCACATCCTGTGGCAGGGAGTTCCATAGACTTACAACGCGCTGGGTGAAAAAATATTTTCTTTTGTCAGTTCTTACTCTCCCAGCACTCAATTTGAGTGTATGTCCCCTAGTTCTGGTATTTTGAGAGAGGGAGAAGAGCTTCCCTCTATCCACTTTACTCATACCCTGCATTATTTTGTATGTCTCAATCATATCCCCCCTCAAGCGCCTTTTGTCCAGACTAAAGAGGCCCAATTGTTTTAGCCTTTCTTCATAAGGGAGGTGCCCCAGCCCAGTAATCATTTTAGTCGCTCTCTTCTGCACCTTTTCCAGTTCCACTATGTCTTTCTTGAGATGCGGTGACCAGAATTGTACACAATACTCCAGGTGGGGCCTTACTATTGTTTTGTATAACGGCATTATAATGTTGGTGTTTTATTTTCAATCCCCTTTTTGATAATCCCTAGCATGGAATTGGCCTTCTTCACTGCTGCCACACATTGGGGAGACACCTTCATGGAGCTGTCCACCAACACACCAAGATCTCTTTCCTGATCCGTCACGGATCACTCAGAGCCCATGAGTTGATAGATGAAGTTTGGATTTTTTGCCCCAATATGCATTACTTTACATTTGGTCACATTAAAACGCATTTGCCATTTCTCAGCCCACTCCCCCAGTTTGGAGAGATCCTTCTGGAGCTCTTCACAATCTTCTCTGGTTTTTACCACACGGAAAAGTTTTGTGTCATCTGCAAACTTGGCCACCTCACTGTTTATCCCTGTCTCCAGGTCATTTATGAACAGATTGAAAAGCACCGGTCCCAGGACCGAGCCCTGGGGCACACCGCTTTTCACTTCTCTCCATTGTGAAAATTTCCCATTGACACCTACTCTTTGTTTCCGGGATCTCAACCAGTTCTCAATCCATAAGAGGACCTGCCCTCTTATCCCCTGACTATGCAATTTTCTCAGCAGCCTTTGGTGAGGGACTGTGTCAAAGGCCTTTTGAAAATCCAGATAGACTATATCCACTGGTTCACCCAAATCCACGTGCCTGTTGACCTTTTCAAAAAATTCTAAAAGGTTTGTAAGACAAGATTTACCCTTACAGAAGCCATGCTGATTTTCTCTCAGCAAGGTTTGTTCTTTTATGTGTTTTAAGATTTTCTCTTGGATGAGGGTTTTAGACATTTTAGTTATGAACCCAAAAATGAAACATCAAAGGAAAGGGCCTTTAGCAAATGTGTTGCAACTGCATATTAATTGGATATGGATATGAGGCTCAACATTGAGTTCCAGATCTGGACCTGGGTTCCCACAAGTGGAAGAACATGGAGGGTGTTTTGGCTTGATCCAGCTTCTACTTTTACTATGTAAAGACAGCAGGGCATCACTCTGTTCTGGCAACAACCTTGCTGCAAACAATAAAATATCTTACCCTGTTTGCTGGAAAAAGTAAGCACTCAGCAAATTAGTCCTTTGCCTCAGCGAGAGAGATAAATACAATTCTATCCAGCCTGAAATATTTTTGGAGTTTTTTAAAAAAATAAACAAGTCAGGGTCAGGGTCAGGGACAGATAATGCAGCTGACTAATCTCTGCTATGGTACTAATTTAGTGTCGCAGGTACCATGGGTAAGGCACAGAACCAACTAAGGTAGGATTCAGATTTTTCACCACAGTTGAGAATTCACTTTCTATCAGTCCTCACATCCTCTTGAAAGAATGGCTACCGCCATGGCCAGGGGCGTTCTGACCGAAGGCAGATTAGCTTAGTTTACACCATTTAAGGCAAGTCCGCGCCCCTGCCAACCATCGCCTGCCAGTTTGACGGATCCCCGCCTCCCTCCACTACTTGAATGTGCTGGTGATGCTTCTCTTGGGGGCCGGATGGGAATTTTTGACTGCCACTCTGATTGGCCATGAGTGGACTGTCCATGTTGGAGAAGGGCTCTATCCATACCCGGTCACAATAGGCGGGAGCAAATATAACCTTGATCAACAGATTATAGCTCCAAGGTCCTGGCAGCCCTCAATTAATAATTTAGATTAGGTAGTAGAGGCGCTATAATTAACAACCCCAACACAATCAAGAGGGCGGCCAACAATGGGGAAACTGGGGGATGCCCAATTTTACTCAGGCATCTGCCTTGCAGCACTATAACAGGCCTGCACTAAAGTCCTGCAGCAATGGGACCTAACAAATTCAATCACTTGAACTTATTGCGCTACGTCACAGACCCTCATTAAAAGTTAATGCAGTTAATAAAGTTAATGCCCCGTTTTGTGGTTAATAAATTGTGGCCCTGTTTAAACCAAGACAAAGTAGGTTAAGCTTGGCAATAGCATGCCACGTTCTGCCAGATTATTCATTTGTGAAATTTGACATACCCATTGTCTGTATATCTCTTAAGCCACCAATCAGACTGTCCATTTATTGCAAATGAGCAATATAGTAACAGATTATTTCTGAATGTATATTAAGCAGTGTCAGGCCTGGTTAGTCCTTGGATGGGAGACCACCAGGGAATACCAGGTGCTGTAGGCTCCTACAGTAGGAACTGGCAACCCACTCCAGTATTCCTGCCAAGAAAACCTCATGGACATGGGCTCATGAAGAGTCGGTCACAACTGTAATAATGTGTGTGTGTGTGTGTGTGTGTGTGTGTGTGTGTGTGTGTGTGCTGTTCCTTCCTTCAGCAGTTGTAGTCCCACATCTTCTTGCCCACTTACACAGGTAAGTTAGCACAAAAGCTGTAGCTTTTAGAAGTGGATTGCCTTAAGTTAAAACAACCATTCAAGATATTATTTGGGGAACTCAAGACATTTGGGAGAATTGTGCTTTCTGTAAAATTATTTCCTCTTACTCTGAGGGAGCCCATCACTTGCAACATCAGTCCAATGCTTCTACTACATGAGAGGAACCTGTGACTATCCTGTCATTGAGCTGTGCATCTTCTAAACAAGCCTGCTTCTTAGTCTGAAGTAAACTATTCACACAGAGTATGAACAGAGTATGAAGTATCAGAGGAGGGTTTTTGTTTCACACAAAAATGCCTGTTCCAGACTAGCCAAACATGTGGTGCAGCTGGTCTGGTTGGCTTTGGGGATTAACTAGAAACAGATGTTTGAAGAGACTTACCAGGCTTATTCAGAAAGGGAAATGCAGTGGCCAATACTTATCCAGGTGCTGCCATTTGCACAGAGATTGAAAATACTGCTTTTTGGACTAGAGCTCCCACAATCCCACAGACAGGGCTGCTTTTGCCACGTGGTTATGGAATTTGGGGAGCTGGCATACCAAAAAAAAATACTCCACAGTGTTTTCTATCTCTATTGATATCCTTGTTGCTCACAATGGCTTAGTGAAACAACTTGAAATTTCATAATTTTCAAGGTTTTGATGAAATCAGTCATCCAATCTAATTTCCTCACTGCCGTCCTTATGTATGAAAAGAGCTGAAAATCAGAAGATTCTTACCAACCAAATTTAATGTAATGAAAAACATTTTTTGCTTGAATATCGCATCATTTAGGACATATCAGGATCAGTGAATAAGGTCTGTAAGCACTGGCACCCTAAAATGAAATTCCTTTCCCCTCCCCAGATGCCTGGTTTATATTAAATGTGGTATGTCATGATTTCTGTTGTACTTTAGCAATTACCACATACCACACTGTATAATTTCTTGGGCTAATTTTTGATGTGGGCACATACAGCACAGTAACTTATAAGCCTCATGAACTTCTTTCCACAATCCAGTGAAACCCCCATTTTCCTAATATAGTCATATAATGTGTGCATGTGTGTGTGAATATTCCTTCAATGGGTCCAAAATACAGCAGCCAGATTGCTAACTTTTGTTGTTGTTTTGTTGTTGTTGTTGTTGTTGTTGTTGTTGTTGTTGTTGTTGTTGTTGTTGTTGTTGTTCGGTCGTTCAGTTGAGTCCGACTCATTGGGAACCCATGGATCAGAGCTCCCCAGGCCTTCCTGTCTTCCTGGGGTAGGAACTGGCAAGCCACTACAATATCCCTTCCAATAAAATTCCATGGACAGAAACAAAAGGCTAAGAGACCTCATTACAACCCTATTAAAGCAGCTCCACTGGCTGCCAATCAGCTATTGTGCACAATTCAAATTGCTGACCTTAAACTACAAAATAAAGATGGGCACGAACTGAATTTTTAATTTGTTTTTTATTTGTCATTCATTTTGTTAGCTAACAAAATGAATAACTAACCAATCCATCAAAGGAAAATGAAATGAAATGGAAATTTCTGTTTCATTTCATTTCACTTTTCATTCCCTCTGTCACCACCAGCCTCCTTGCCTGGAACTCCAGCAGCTGCCGCGGGCCAGGAAAAACAAACAGCCCTGCACCAGGGACTAGAGATGGGCACGAATTAAAAAAATGGCATTTTGTTTGTCGTTTGTCATTTGGAGGGTCCGTTTCGGTTCATTTCTGTTTTTCATGAATTTTTGCAAAAAATTCATTTTCGTTTTCATTCATTTTGTTACCATTTCGTTACCATTTATTTCATTTTTCTGTGATTTTTTAAAGGATTTTAAGCAATTCACTCATATTGCAGTAACGGAAACGAAATGCACGACAAAATTTCCAGTGTTTCTGTTCATTTCATTTCATTTTAGAGACAAAATTTATTTGTCATTTCATTATGTAATGAAATGAAGAAACAAAAACGGAAATGAAAAATTGTTTGTTTTGTGCCCATCTCTACCAGGGACTATTAAAAATAAAATAAAATAAAATAAAAAATAAAAAATAAAAAGTCCCTCCAACCCATGGGTCAGCCAGTTTGGACTGTGAGCCAGTGGGCAAGGAGGAAAAAAATAAAAAATAAAACCCAGGTGCAAGAAAGCTAGCACCTCTAGAGCGGCTGACCCCAAGCCAGCGCCTCTCAGCTGTGGGGGGGGGAAGCCCCCATGCCAGGGACTTTTTTTAAAAAAATTAAAATTAAAAAGTTTAAAAAGCCCCAACCTGGCCCCTGGGGCTTGCATGATCAGTGCTGCAAAATGGGGGGGGGGTTAAAAAAATTAAAAAGTGCTGACCCAGCCCCTGGGGCTGCGTGGTCGGTGCTGCAAAATGATAAATAAATAAATAAATAAATAAATAAATAAATAAATAAATAAATAAATAAATAAATAGAAAGTGCTGACCCAGCCCTGGGGCCACACCATCAGTGCTGCAAAATAAAATTAAAAATTAAAAAAAAGTGCTGGCCTGGCCCCTGGGGCCACATGGTCAGTGCTGCAAAATAAGAAAACACACACACACACACACACACACACACACACACACACACACACACACACACACACACACACACACACACACATAAAACACCAACCCGCCCCCTGGGGCTGCGTGGTCAGCACTGTAAAGAAAAATAAGAAAAAAGTAAAAGCGCCAACCCAGCAACTGGGGGCGTGCGGTCAGCATTGGCATTGGCGGTGGTCCCCCAGTGTTGGTGTCGGCAGCAGAAGTGGTCCCCCAGTGGTGTCAATGTCAGCGGTCCCCAGGTGTCAGCAGCATTCCCCCAGTGGTGTTCTCCCAGTTATGGCGGCAGTGGCAGCAGCCCAAGTAAGCCGGTTTTGGTTCATTCATACAATTTTTTGTTTTAAAAATTCATACAAACAAAATGAAACAAAACAAACTGAACCATCGGTTTTCTGTTTCGTGCCCACCCCTACTACAGAGCACTGTATGACCTGGGCCATGTTGTGGTTTGTAAGTTAAAAGCAGCGATTTGAATTGTGCATCATAGCTGATTGGCAGCATACTGCTGGCTGGTAGGCTTCAAGGCTCCAGTGCTGCCCAGACCTCTCTGGGAAGGCTCAGGGGAAGAAGATTTGCCATCACCTGGTTTCAACCATACTGGAAACCCCTGAAAAAATTGCCATAAATCAGCTCATGAAAAAGAATAAGTAGGATATAGCTCCAGCAAATGTTCACCCACTGACTAGCAGCATTCAAAAGTAGGAACTGCTACTCTGGATCAGACTGAAGGTCTGTCAGGTCCAGCCTCTTGTTTCCCCACAATGGCCAACCAGATGCTGCTCTGTTGTGCAACTTCGTATTGGTAGAACTGCCGCTCTTTGTGGAAATTCCATTCCTGGTTACCACTGTTTAAAGGTGTTAATTGGCCTGCCTGTGCAGAATCATTATGTATTTCAGCCTTTATAAAGACCTGCTAGATTAGGCCAACTGAGCCAACCAGAGGCTTCTGGAAAACTTGAAATGAGGCTTCAGGGATGTTATTCTTTTCGGACTACCAATTCTAGAACCACAAGGCAGCAGGGCCACAGAACATGGTCGCTGGGGGATTATTTGAGTTGTAGCCAACAAAATCAACATTTCCCAAGCTTTGCCCTCCCCCTGTCTTGTTAATCTCATTAATCTTCAAGCACTTTAACTCATGCGACTTGCATTTTTATGTTGTACAGTGGACACTTGTATAATAAACTGTTTGTATAACATAAGATTTGTACAACATAAAAAAATTCCGGAGATAGGGGAAATTTGCTTAACAGAATTGCCTATAGGGTGAATCTGTACAACTTAAAAATGGGATCACTCTGTTTTCAATGCATTCCTATGGGAAATTTGTATAAAGGAAAATTTGCTTAACATTATTTCATTTGGAATGAAATAATTCCTTTATACAAAGGTACCACTGTATATGACATTATTATCGTTACAAAATCTTAAAGTGTTTTACTTGGTTTTGGAACCCTACCCACCTTGTCATATACTGTGCTAAAATTATGTTGATCAAATAAGTAACTAACAAGAGATACTGCCCTTTGCTACCTGGGACCAAAAGTGTCTTATGCTGAACTGACTTTTGGCTCTATGTAAGTAACAGGGCTTCTAGAAAAGCCATCATTCAAGTACAGTGTGTTCAAAATGTGCACTTTTCTGCTATCCATTTGGGTGGTCCTGGGCTCCATTTACTGCAGTTGGATTTCGAAGAAAATAGAAAGTGACCCATTTAACTTGTCATCTTTGGAGGTAAAGCCATGCCTATTCTTTCCAGCAGGGAGGAAAAAGATAAGTGGTCATTAAGAAAAGGAAGACAGCTGCAAATACAGCAGCAAGGTCATTCACACAGACCTTGCAACCCCAGTTAAGATAATGTGGCTGTTTTATTTGCCCCAGAGGCCCTAGTCATCACAAAATTGCTATTCTATTTAAAAAGAAATCCTTTAATCACTTTGCTGTGCTATGATGCATTGGCTTCCCATATGACAATAAGATAACATTAATGAGATCCTTTGTTCAAAGCAAAACTATGCCATCTCCTCTCTCTCTCTCTCTCTCTCTCTCTCTCTCTCTCTCTCTCTGAAAAACATAAACCATGGAGAGAAAAGGTACTGAAATTAATCATTATTTTAGAAGAGATCACCATGTTAGTCTCCGCTAGCATATTGAGACGAAAAGAGAAGAAAAATAAAAAGTAATTAATATATTAATCCCACCAACAAATGAAGGAACCCAAAGGAGAATGGAGATGTAGTTTACAAATTAGGAGGGAAATTTTCTCTCAGGAAGAAAATGAGATGTATGGGGGGGGGGAGGAACAGCTGAAAACTTTTGCCAAATATCTCCACTCAGTCAGCAATGAAAGGAAGGTTTTGAAAAATAATACCTCAAATGAGCCTTGTCCTTACAGTAACAAATATACCATGTGCAGCTAGTTCAGGATTAGTATTTTCATTTTCTGGGAATGAGAGATACCAAGATAACATTATGAACTAAATGAATATGTTTAGTACTGCAGCTTTTTTTTGCGGGGGGGGATGGGTTATCCTCCAAAACCCCAAAGTCAGTTTTGAACCATACCCTGAATTAATTGTTTATGTCAGCAGTTTCAGAATGCTCATTACTTAGTACTCCTAGAGGGACCATTTCTTCCCAGCAATTTTAATATGAACTGTCCCACATCTGCAGTTAAGCTGGGATGAAAACATAGTTGTGGACCAGGAAAAAACATCTGCACACTGCTGAATATTACATATCTATAGCCAACAGTGGGGCAATAATTCAATCTTTATGTCAGAGAAAATGTGTGAAAACAGACGATGGGTAAAGCTGGCCATTGATGTTGTTAATGGTTTTCTCTAAGGCCCCTTGTGTCCAACTACTTTTAACTGGAAATATGAGGTTGGGTCTTCAGATGTTTCCCTTACATTAAAAGAAGGCTGGGGATGGAGGTTCTGGTCTTGATCAGAGTCATGAACCTGAGTGCAACCACCTCTCCTGTACTATTATCCTCACCTACCTCAATCTTCCTCTAAGCTACTATTGCTTGTTGAAGATGAACTTCATTTGGTTCTCCTTCTGATGACTCTGTGGCTAAGAGCAGCCGGGGGAGGAAATTTTAGTTATAGGCATACATCTGGGTTGAAAGGAAGCTCTTCCATCTTTCAATATATTTGAACAATGTGAATTCTCAGATGTATTTTTAAAAGAAGAAATGAAACTGCAAAATCTGTGATGAGAGCATATTGTTCAACCCACAGAATAGCTTTTTGGGTGTCATGGAACAGTGTGTTAAAAGACAGATATCTAGTCTCGTGTGCTCCCAGACGCATTTGGTGGGGCCACTGTGAGATACAGGAAGCTGGACTAGATGGGCTTTTGGCCTGATCCAGTATGGCTCTTCTTCTGTTCTTATGTTCGTTAGAGATGGGCACAACCAGGAAAAATGACGTTTTCGAGTTGTCGTGTGTCGGAGCCGGCCTGTTTCGGCTCGTTTTCTGTTTTCGCAAAATTTTCCAAAAATTTGTCATTTTGTTTGTCAGTTTTTCATCTGTCTTTAGTACTGGTTTGGGGGGGGAGCGGGTTCCTGGAGGCATCTCTCTGGGGTGGGTGCCTCCTCTGGCCCGCCATGAAGGGAAAGCGGGCTCCTGGAGACTCCTCTCTGGGGTGGGTGCCTCCTCTGGCCTGCTACAAAATGGCATGCATAGCCAATTGGATATGCATACCAAGTTGAGACTCGAGGCACCTCTTTTTTGGGTGCCTCTCTGTTGACCACAGGCCCACTGCTAACTGCAGCGTCACAGTGTGCACACTGGGGGAAGGCTCCTCCTCAGTCTTGGCGCTCTGTGGTTCACCAAGAAGGGAACTGTACTTGCGTGTGTGCAATGCGAGTACAGATTTGGCTTAGGGTTAGGGGGGTTAGCGCAAGGGCTAGACTTAGGGTTGTTATGGGTAAGGTTAGGGTGAGTTCGTGGGGTACACCTCTGGGTGCCTCTCTGACCCACTAAGAAGGACAGTGTACTGGCGTATGGGTTAGGGTTAGGGTTAGAGTTAGGGTTCGGGCTACGGTTAGTGGGCTTTTTATGCCCGACAGGCACATCCCAGAGGTCTCGGTCAAAACCTGGTCAAGTGGCCATGCAATTGGTGGAATGGCTCCAAAAATTTGCATGGTCCACTCCCATGGCCAGCCCATCATTCCGCAGGTGTAAAAAATAAATAAATAAAATAAAATAAAATAAAATCAATTGAGACGTTTTGTTGCAAGAAAAACCCACTGCTGCTACTGTAAAAATTCAGGCAGTTTTAAAATAGCTATTTTCGCATCTTTCTGTGGTGCTTTGGTGTGTTTTTGGACCACCACGATTTCAAAATAAATAAATTGTGGTCGCCCCATTTTGGATTCCCCCGCCCGCACTGCATGGCATGGTGAGTTGGCGAGATGACGAGGAATGGATGCGCAGCCCAGGAGAGGAGAGAGGGGGAGGCCGGGGAAACCCCCCCCAGAAACCACCCCTCTGGTAGGTGCCCTCACTCAGGCAGGCATAATTTCGCCTGCTTTTTTGGCCAGGAATCGGCTTTTTTATTTTTAAAACTTTTTTTCTGTGCCACGCCGCTTGGCTAGTTGGCGAGACGATGAGGACGCGCAGCCCAGGAGAGGAGGGGGGAGGCCGGGGACACCCCCCCAGAAACCACCCCTCTGGTAGGTGCCCTCACTCAGGCAGGCATATTTTCGCCTGCTTTTTTGGCTGGGAATCGGGTTGGGTTTTATTTTTAAAACTTTTTTTCTGTGCCGCGCCGCTTGGCGAGTTGGCGAGACGACGAGGAATGGATGCGCATGCGCAGGCACTCACAGCCCAGGAGAGGGGGGAGGCCGGGGACACCCCCAGAAACCACCCCTCTGGTAGGTGCCCTCAGGCAGGCATATTTTCGCCTGCTTTTTTGGCTGGGAATCAGGGTTATTTTAATTTTTAAAACTTTTTTCCTGTGCCGCTTGGCATCGCGTGATCGCTGCGATGCCGCCAGGAATGACCACGACAAATCAGACCCAATTTTTCTTTAGTCAGTTCGAGTTCGAGTTCTGGTGGAGTAATTGTCGTTCTTCGTTTCGTTACGTAACGGAAACGAGGAACGGAAACGGAAACGAGGATTTTGCCGAGTCGTGCCCATGTCTAATGTTCGTATGTTTAAGAGAATATGGCAATGTATGAGCAGTGAGAGGTCTTTTGCTTAATTCATATTACAATTTCATCACTCACTTTCTTCACTCACACTTTCTTTCATGGGATTTCTTCACTCACACTGTTTGGAGTTTCCTATATTCTCCTGAAGCCCAGTTTCCATTTGTTCTAACCGAAATGCTAACATCCCTTCAACTGCCCAAGTGATCTCGGAACCAATGTGACCCTCCTGTACAACAGGAATGACATCACTGGAGGTGGCCAATTGCTGATGATGAAAGACTTCATCTTTGTGGTTTCAGGGTGCTCACAGCTCACACGCAACACACTGAAGCCATGTGCATCTTGAAAGGAATCCTTTCATCAGCAGCAATCTCCTACTGTCAATGATGACATTCTTGTAGCACTGGCAGACCCAATTCAACAAGATTGCATCCATATTGTTTTATAATGTCCTAAGCTAATCAGATTGTGCCTCCCTTCTTTTTAAAAAATGAAACGATCCTATATAAACTCTTCCATATTGAATGATCAAAAGCTAAGAACAGAATTAACGTTATCTCATGTTGGGTGAATAAGTTAGAGATAAGATAACAACATAACACAGATATGTCATGTAATTAGGACTAATGTTGTACTGTGCTTACAAGGTGTTTGCTCACCACATACCAACAAAGCACTCAATCTTTGCTTTGATCTTTCCAGTCCAAATCCAAATAATGAAGTTAAGAGTGCCCAAGACTAAGAAAGGCATTCTATCTTGTCCTGGTTCTATATTGCCTTGTGAAATATCTAAGCCTTTTGGTATTGCTAGATGAATCCACCTATAATTTTACTCATCAGTCCCTATCAGGATGAGTTCAGTTGTGGCTGTGGAGACTCCTCTCTTGAGGTAAGATTAACAGTGATTCTGTTGATAATGTTTTCAGATTTGGGGCTTGTAGCTGTGTTTCCTAGTAATGTGTTTCAATTCATTGTGGTGGTAATAAGGAGAAAGTTTTGTAAACAACCCTCTTGTTTCATGCCCCTTGGGCATAAAAGACATCCCAAAAAGGAGTTTCTTTGTAGTAAGTTGAATGGGTAGAATATACTGGTTCCTTTATTATTTATATTAGAATGCATTTGACGGCTAGTGCATGCTACCCTTTACCACACACTTCGAAGGACTTACACAGAATATCAAGTGAGACAATTGAGTCCTCACAGTATAGCCCATATGTCTTTTTCTATTGCAAGGTTATATTGGGAAAAAATAAATTTGAAGAGAAGAAGTGGTGCACTGGAAGCTGGTTTGTAAGCCTTTCTTTCTACTTATGATCACTTCTTTTCCACTGTAACACTGTATCAACCAACTGATTTTATACCCATAACATCAGAGCATTTCAGGTTCAAGTTGCAACCACAGATAACTCTTGCAGCATGCCAGGTATTGGAAGTTTCAGTGTGGTAGTGAAGAAATATTTTAACAATTGCTAATTATCAATTTGGCACCAGGAAATAATGTTTTTATTTGCTGAGATAATATACATTTGCATTTTTTTAGCTTATTAGGTTTGTTGCTCAAGATTGTTTTTAGCTTATTAGGTTTACTGCTGAAGATTTTGTTCTTTTATTGTCCTTATAATTCCATCACACACTTTTTAAAAGAGTGGTTTTGTTTATAGCCATTGCATAGTGCTTTGGTATCCAAAAGGATGGAATGGATGGGAATTGGTCCCCAACTTTTGAGAAATCACCTCACGTAAAAAGAGGACATTCGTCTTTTCCAGTTCTGCTGTCCTTATGATATGAATCTATGTCTAGCAGCCTAGGGAAACATAGTAATGCCCTGAACCCTGACCACCATCATTTGGGAACAATTTGCTAGGAATTACCGTTGAGGAGCAAGTGAGAGTTTTTCAGCTAAAATTTCTCAGGAAGCCAGTATCTGGACTGGTTGAAGTAAACATGGCCACACAGTTACCCATCAAATTAGGAAATGAATATGTTAATTGATAAAGCTGTTGAGCTGAACAACCACCTTAGATTGGAGCCACTGATGTATGGTGGGTGGACTCTCAAACAATGGATCCAGAATGAGTGCTAACCTGCAAGGCTAGAAACTACTAGTATGAATTGTCAGGAACAAGTAGGAACGCAAGGAAATTTTGTATGGAACACATTAAGAAGTGTAATGAATGCACAATTGCAAATTTACATATAGATAATATTAATAAAAGATAAAGGGGTAGGATCTGACAATTAGATTTCACACTAAGAGCAACCATCAACACTTGTAGTTTTCAAATTTATTAGAGTTAGATTTATATTGTTCTAGAGCAGTTATTCTCAATGGGGGCCATAAGGCCCCTTGTGGGGTTCTCCCTCATTTGAAGGGAGCCAGACTGGAAGCAATTCTTCACACACTGCTTTAAAAGGTTTATTATGCAATTTACACAATCCTGATTTTGCCTATATTTCTTTTATCTAGTGTTAGTGGCCATGACCAAAAAGGTTGAGAATAACTGTTCTGGAGTGTGTACGTTAGCTAAACCCAATGATCAGTCTCCTGTTTGTTCACACACACGTGGAACTCCAATCAGGGAAGCTGTCATGGTCATTTGACAGGGTGCCAGTCACATGCTTGGCTGCACACAAATGACACCTAATCAGATCACTGATGCATCTCTGGCAGTCGGGGTTTTGCATGTGCATAGTTACTATTGGCAGGGTACTGGCCAATATGTAGTAGTGTAATTTAATCTGAAATGCCCTCCATGTGTATCACCACTTTGAAGTAATAAGCCCATAAAATGTATCTGTTCTTCATAAAGAGAAGGCCAGAAAACTCTGTGCATATGAAAAATCAAATCATATTTCTCCCCCTCCTCTGATTTTCTCTTGGTCACAAGGAGTCACTTATTCTTTAGGTAATAAATGGTGGTAATAAAAATATGAAAACCATCATGGAGCCAACTTGAAAGCAAACAAGTTCTTGTTATCTCTTGGGAAATATTTGGTTTTAGGGCATCACAATGAACTCCAGATTTCAACTGGCTAGATGGAAAACTGCCCAGCCTCCACAAAAAATCTTCTAACTGGCTTGTGGGGAAGATTTCAATCTGGTTTATTATAATTGTCACCAGGGCTACCCCACCAAATGAAAATGGCAGTGCTTGTAAACTATAAACTGAAACCATATTTTGAGGTCTCAGAGCAGAAATAAATTATAACAACAGAGTTCAAGATGTTCACTGAGTGATATTTATGAAAGCGGTGGGATAATGTTTGAAGATAAATTTTTCAAGTCACGAACACTAACAACAAGATACATTACAATTTGTCGACAAAACCT
This sequence comes from Phrynocephalus forsythii, assembly GCA_029282475.1. Classification (NCBI taxonomy): domain Eukaryota; kingdom Metazoa; phylum Chordata; class Lepidosauria; order Squamata; family Agamidae; genus Phrynocephalus; species Phrynocephalus forsythii. The sequence goes on from JAPFRF010000004.1 coordinate 45,132,979, forward strand.
GCAAGTGCAGTAGATTTGCAGTCATGGCTTACTTACTCTGTTTATTTCAATAAGTCTCCTCTACTCATAGCTAAATCTGCATCCAGAGTTGTGTCCCTTGTACCCTCCAAGGGACACAATGCAAGGGCTGGTTATGGCAAGACCTTTGACTAGATTATTTCAGTCCCTACAATTGTCTGTGGCCTCCAGGCATCTTGCACTCATAGTTAGCGAAAAGGAAGAAGCACAGCACATTTTGGAAACCATGGGCATTGGCAATATGAGTGATACAAGTAGTGTTGGCTTTTCAGGAAAGAGCAATATGCTTGGTCTACTTCATACACCTTCAGGACATAGATGCTAATTCTCCCTAACAAGCAGTGAAAGGCATGGGTTTTCAGTGGAGAAATCCTTTCTTTCCACTCTTCTTCACAAGAGGCCTACATCCAAGAGTCTGTTGAGAACCTGAAGTCTGAGAGCAGCGGATCATAGGTAAGGGTGGTGCTTCAACAGGGTCTTCAGGTTTCTGCACATGTGCAAGTGCCATTTCATATCACCTCCCAAGCTGTAGATCTACAATTTCTTCTCCCTACCTTTACTGCACATGCTCCACCCACCCTCTTCCATTCTTTCTTGTCCACCATGGGGACAGCATCATTGGACTACTCTGGAATGTATTTGTTTAAGAGACATGTTCAGATATTTAATTTGATCTAGTCTCTGACCCATGCATATGAATCAAGAGTATTCCTTTTTTTTTTTTTTTTTTTTTTTGCTCCACAAAGGAAAACAATTAAATTATGACTGTGCATAGCAGAGGGGGGAAAGACATGAAGCTGCAAATGTTAGTAATCAAAAGAGAAACATTATACTATTGCTTTAGTATCTGGAACTCCATGGTATGTGAGATGAACCTCTCCAGTGGCACCCTGCCCACTTCCTTGACTTGTTAAAACACTGAGTAGCCTCATCCATCCCTTAATATTTTCAAGGTGCATTAGCAAACTGAGACTTCCTGGTGTTCATTTTGTTTTGTCCTATTCACAGCAGTGAAGTTCACACAAACCATAATAGCTTGGACCTAGGATGACTAACGGTTACATAGCTCTTTCCTCAATGCAAACGTCCTGCAGAATATGTCTTTACTGTAACTTGTTTACACAGGCTGGAGCTACACATTTATAATAAAGCAGAGAAAGTGTATTTGCTAAAGGTTAGCTGCAAATATGTTTGTAACTCACATCCAAATTGCAGTTCCTTTTGCATGTGTGTTTTTATCTTTTGTGTGTATTCTTGCTGTGGGCATGTCAGGGGCTGGGAGCAATGTCATTTGATCAGAATGCCATGCCCTGATCATGCATGCTTTTAGATTGTTTTTAAAAAGATGTTTGTGGGTATATTTGAATGCATGGTTTTAATTACAGATTAAAGGATCACACATTTCCCATGTAGCAGAGGAGGCAGAAGAGAAGATTTTTAAAAAATCAAATACACAACTGTGGTTGAAGGAAGAGTGGGGGGGTGAATGGAGAAAGTGGGGAGAGGGGGGGCAGACAACTTATGGGGAAAGGGGGGTAGTCCTATAACACCCACAACTACATTGTATTGGTAAAAAATAAATACAATGGATTAAATGTCATTTGGAATCACAGATGGGTTCTGAGTTGTGTACAATAACATAATTCATGTGGAACTGATCCATTCTCTCCCTACACACACCAAGCATGAAGTTTTGGCTAGAGCGTGGTAAGCCATGCCCACAACACAAAAGGGCAATTGCACTAACAAGAAAACTACCATGTATCTTTTCCCTCCTCCCAAGAGTCTTCCATCTCCCTCTGAAACCTCCACATGAAGGCAGAGGGACGATACAGAGATAGGTTTCAGAGCAGGAGGGGAGGCATTCATTTGTGGGTGAGGCCAGCTTGATATCAGGTGGAGCCATTTCATTGTTCATGTATTTGCTTACTTTATATTGTTCACCGCCCTGGGTTCCCTCGGTGAAAATCAGGCGGTATATAAATATAATCAATCGATCAATCAATAAAAAAGCTATATGACACGTGAAAGGCAATGTGGGGGCCCCTAGCACCCCTGTGTCTCAATTAAAATATCTAAATAGTTTTTAATAAACTATTTGGGCAGTAAAGAGCATGATATTTTGCAAATTTTTAAAAAATCTCTCTTTTCTTTTTTAAAAAAGGGTGACATCAGGACTGGGCACAGCCCTTCAAGGTTGAGGGAGAGCATGTGGGTATGTAGAAGTAGTTCCCTCCAGGCTAAGACCATAGGCCCAGTTCATGTCTGAAAAGGATCTGAACTCAAGGTCCAATGCCCTGCCCACTGACCTTTCTAACCCACCATTGTCCATGATGAAGCTGGAGCTCCCCACCACCACCACCCCATCCTTCCTGGTTTTCAGAAAAGAAAAGGAATCAGCATTAAACCAAGTTCTTTTTGTCATTTCCTCGTGGCTGTTTTATGAGCCTCAAAGCACAGTGGTTAAACTGCAGTACTGCAGCCAAAACTCTGCTCGTGGCCAGGGTTCAATCCTAGGGAGCCAGATCAAGTTTCATCCATCCTTCTGTGGTCGATAAACTGAGTGTGCAGCTTGCAGAGGCCCGGCAAGGGGGGAATGTGTAGCCTGCATAATTAAATTATAAACCATCCAGAGGGTGCTTTGAGCTTCACTTTATCCAAAGGGAAGTCAACCCAAGAGAACTGGATAGGCACATTAAGGCATTTAATATAAATTATATAACTTGCTCCTCTTTTCAGTTAGCCAGTAAAATCCATCTGAATCCATTCTCTACATCATATGACTTTGCAAGAAAAGGTGTGAAAACCCCGGAGAAGGAAATGTGTAATTATAAAAATATTGCACCTCCTTAGACTTTTCTTGATCCTTTCCCTGGAAACCAACTTTTGCATTTCAGCTAAGGCTAAAATCAGCAGTAAGCTTATTTCATGTGTATTCTTTATTTTTATTGAAAACACACACAGCCAGTCACACAGCCATACACACATGCTTCCCAAACACCAAGCCTGCTTTAGGAACCTGTTCTTATTAATCTTTTACAGCCTGCCTTGTCTGTGTGTGGTTTGCAAAGCTGGCACTGGTTTCTCATTAGCACTTTCACACTTGATTGATTAAAACAAGGCATCAGCCAAATGCCTTAATCACTCCAGACCTCTTCCCAAGGCAGTTTTATTTTATTATTTTATATATTTACAACTAGTCTTTTACATATTTGGGGGTAGGGGTAAGTATAAAATGATGCACTTGTTCATTTTAACCCAAACCCGACTTCAACTTTTAAACATCTGGACGATATTGATGGCGAAATGGTCTGCAGCCCTCCCAATCTGTTTTCTACTGCTCTTATTCAGAACTCTCACCATTGAATGTTGACAGACTGCCCTGTTTCTGAAAGGATTAAGTAGAGCAGAGAATTAGTGGACTGGTGGCTACTGCAGTTTAGAAAATGTTTAAATAATTGAGACCTTGGAAAGACGAGAGAAAAAATGAGGAATGGGGTTAAAGAAGAGAAAGCAAAATGAACTCAAATTGATTGACAATGAAATGTGAAGGGGGAAAGCCACCTTGAATTGGGACTAAAAGGAGGCTGGAAAGAGAGAATAGGGTGGGATGATTTTAAACTGGACACTAAACACTCGACTTGCAGAAAGCTCTTCTAGATGGGGCATATTCAGCCTTTTAAGAGCTCCGTTAAGTACTGATCTTAACAGGAGATCTGCGCCAACGTCCAGATGAGATGTCCTTATCTCGGTATGTAGAGGGCTTTTGTGCATATTCCTGAACCCTTTCACCTGTCTCAAACCACATATATAAACATCAGCTTCAGGCTGAGAAAGGAAGTGCTAAGCTCTGGCCCACATACCAACCAGAGCCAAGTCAAGTCAAGTTTATTGCAGTCATATGACCCATATCTGCAAATATACAGTAAAGGCAAGAAGAAAAGCAAAGAGAAGTACTAATAAATAGGAACATGGGAAAGGGTGGCCGAAGTGATCTCTGCTCTCTTTCGAATGGCAGCTAGAAAGAACTTTGCAACCTGTGCTGTAACGTGTGAGTTCTTGTCTATTAGACAATATTGAACTAACTACTTGGAAGGGTGGCCTTGGAATTTTTTCAAGAATGGACAAAATAAAAGCACATGCTGAAGAAACTCAGGAGCCTCGTTTCCACATGGGCAAAATCTCTCTTGACGTGGTATTCCCTGGAACCTACCCTGGAGCAGTGCTGAAGGCAGCACATTCATCCTGGCCAGCATAAAGGCCCTGCAGGCCTGTGGTGAACAGAGTGAGGTTAGATAAGCTGCAAGGGTCCTATACAGTGGGAAAACACCTTGTGACAGAGGGGAGCAGGTTCTATGTGCCTGAGAAAGGAGTTCCTGCCTTTCTATGTCACATAACCTCTGGGTGAGAATTCTTAGGACCTGTTTCTACCCTAGCATCAGGATATGTTCAAGAGGGATACCTATGGACCTATTTTTTTGTTTAATGGAGAATTGCCACTGGCTTTGATAAGAATCAGCCAGCATGTTATACAGAAACCCCAGTTGGTCTGCGCAGAAATGTAATCTGAGCCAAAACTTTAAAGTCTGAGTCCAAGCAGAAGTTTCCAGGTAACCTACTCCTACTTCAAGGCACAGGACTGCATACGCTACACAGTTAGGGACCCCTAGGATTCGACGCAAGAACATGGATTGAATTCTTTCAACGTCGAGGTTACATGCATTAATCCAGATGGGGATGCCATATAATAATTGTGCCCTTGTTTTTGATTGAAAGACCCGTATGGCTGAGGGAATGTAGCGTCCTCCACTCCTATAGAAAAACTGGGCCACTGCAAGCGAGCTACAATTTGCAAGGTTAAGGACATAATTTCGATGGGCTACCCAGCTCATATTATATCTAAAGGAGATCCCCAAATACTTGTATTCTTTAACCTGCTCCAAAATGTCATTTTGTAGGGGCCAATGGATTCTTTTCCACCTCTTTGAGAACACTAGAATCTTTGATTTTGGGGCATTGATGGACAGACAGTTATTGTCACAGTAAGTTGCAAAGGCAGTTATAAGCCTCTTTAGGCCCAATTGGGTTAGAGACAGAACTGCCGCGTCATCTGCATACAGGAGTAATGGGATTTGCTGAGGGCCAAGCTTGGGGGGATGGCCTTCGACTTGGTTTAGAGAATCACTCAAATCATTAATGAAAAGGTTAAATAGATAAGGTGCCAAGATACATCCCTGTTTAACCCCCTTATTATTCAGGATCGTATCAGACAATTTACCAGTAGGTCCATACCGAACCTGGCAGCTCGTATTAAGATACAACATTTGAATAAGAAACAACAATCTCCTGTCAATTGGGGACTTTTCCAATTTGGCCCATAGTAGTTTCCTTGAGATTGAATCAAAGGCCCCTTTTAGATCGAAAAAAGCTACAAACAGTCTCCCCCCACCCATAGAATTATACTTTTCTGCAAGATGAGCCAATACAATGCAGTGATCTAATGTATGTCTGTTTTTACAAAACCCAATCTGTTCTGGGCCCAATATCTTTTGATTGTCCATCCAGGCTGTCAGTTTGTTTGCTAGGTGTTGAGCATAAAGTTTCCCCAAGATTGACAGCAGGCTAACAGGGCGATAATTTCCTGGAACTTGAGGGTCTCCTTTTTTGAAGATGGGTACTATGATAGCTTTAGTCCATGATGAGGGTACCCTTCCAGTCTGATCTATTAATGTGAAGAGAGTGGCCAAAGGTGTGGCCCACCAGTCCAGATGCTTTTTTAAGAGTTCCGGGGGAATTCCGTCAGGTCCAGCAGCTTTTCCCAGTTTTAAGTTCGTAATTAGAGATTTGATTTCTGAAATATTTACTGGGTCCCATTTAGGTAAGTTTAAAGAGGTTGGCTGTGAAGGAGTTAAATCAGAAGTTTGAGGATTGAAGAATATGTTTGTAAAGTGATCCTTCCAGACATGTGCAGGGACCTGAACATCCAGGGAACCTGTCCTGCTTTTTAAGGCACCCCTAAACAACAGCCAGAACTGTTTGCTGTTATTTGACCGAACAGTGCAAATCATTAATTCCCATCTTTTCTTGATCATAAGTTGCTTCTTTTGGGCTATTACAAGCTTATACTGCTTTTTTAGGTTGATATATTCACTTGAGGGGGGAGAGTCCGGCTGGTTGAGCCAATAGGAATAGTACAAAGAGTGTAGCTGATTTTTCAGGAGACAATCTTTGTCAAACCAGGATTTAAATCTTGAATCTTGAACCCCTGGCGGGTTTAGGACCATTTATTGCTGCCATCAGGTTCTCATAATGGAGGATGGACTCTGATGAGTTTGGTGCCATGGACAGGTTCTGTTTCAGGTTTATAAAATGGGTGGAATTTAGAGTGGAGTTTAACTTGTCCTCTATTTTTGGAGATCATTTATTCCCCTTAAAGTAAGGTGCCATTTTTACTGTGTTGATTGAGTAAGCTGGTGTGTTAGAAGTTAGTTGATCACATTTTACTGTGGTGATAAGAGGAAAATGGTCGCTGTCTATTTGCGTTCCAACATGAAAGTCAACTACCTTGCCACTCAGATGAGCAGAGACTATTACATAATCAATGACACTGCTCCCCCTATGGGAGCAGAATGTGAATTCTCCATGGTGATCCTGAGGGGCAGAGCCATTTAAAATATACTTTCCAGCTCCCATAGAGAATCTGGCCAGGCAATGCCCGGCTGGATTGATCTGAAGGTCTTTAGAGCATCCAGGAAGCTTGAGCTGTTCCGGGAAAGAATCCTCCAAGCTGTTGCCCATTGCATTCAATAGAGCAGAGTTGTCTTTTCTGATCCTTGCATTAAAATCACCAGCTATAAAGATTTCAGCAGAAGGGCAGTTTGCCTCTAAATCAAATAGGTACTTGCCCAAGGTTTCCCATTGTGCCTGCAATTTTCCTTTTTTAGCTTGGGGGGGTAGATATACGTTAACTATCATGAGTGAAGGCTTCAGGTTTTGGATTAAAATAGCCATGGCCAATGGGGGACAGCTATTCAAGTGCTCAATCCTGAACTGGTGGTGGTTTGTAATCAGGCAGCATAGACCGGCACTTCGCCGGACTCTACGTGTTGGGGCTACAGCTGGAATTGCAACTGAGGTAAATTTTATTATTTTATATATTTACAACTAGTCTTTTACATATTTGGGGGTTGGGGTAAGTATAAAATGATGCACTTGTTCATTTTAACCCAAACCCGACTCCAACTTTTAAACATCTGGACGATATTGATGGCGAAATGGTCTGCAGACCTTCCAATCTGTTTTCTACTGCTCTTATTCAGAACTCTCACCATTGAATGTTGACAGACCGCCCTGCTTCTGAAAGGATTAAGTAGAGCAGAGAATTAGTGGACTGGTGGCTACTGCAGTTTAGAAAATGTTTAAATAATTGAGACCTTGGAAAGATGAGAGAAAAAATGAGGAATGGGGTTAAAGAAGAGAAAGCAAAATGAACTCAAATTGATTGACAATGAAATGTGAAGGGGGAAAGCCACCTTGAATTGGGACTAAAAGGAGGCTGGAAAGAGAGAATAGGGTGGAATGATTTTAAACTGGAGGCTAAACACTCGACTTGCAGAAAGCTCTTCCAGATGGGGCATATTTAGCCTTTTAAGAGCTCCGTTAAGTACTGATCTTAACAGGAGATCTGCGCCAACATCCAGATGATATGTCCTTATCTTGGTATGTAGAGGGCTTTTGTGCATATTCCTGAACCCTTTCACCTGTCTCAAACCACATATATAAACATCAGCTTCAGGTTGAGAAAGGAAGTGCTAAGCTCTGGCCCACATACCAACCAGAGCAAAATCAACCATGTAGTTTGGAAGAGATAAACCTATATCAAAGGATGCTAGTGCTATTCTGCTTTTATGGGAGAGAGGAAAGCCAGATCTGATCTAATAAATGAGAACAGTCAATAAAACAGTGGGGGAATTGGGAAGAAGTAACAGAATAATGATGTGATATTCATCCATTAATCATGAATTGATCAAGCAGATACAGTAAATGGAACGATACAGTAAATAAAACAAACTTTTGGCCATGATCCATGTCTATGGTTTAAGTGGTAAATAGAGATGGGCTCGAAACGCCAAAATAGCATTTTGTTTCTTTTTTAATCCCCCCCCATTTCCTTTTGTTTCTTATGAAACTAATTTTTTAAAATTGTATTTCGTTTCGTTTCACTGTGCTGGGCTGGTTGGCTTTTTTGTTTTTGTTTTTTTACAAGGGCCTAGCAGGGGCCCAATGCTACAGCTGATTGGGGCTTTTTTAAAAAAGGCCCAGTCAGCTGTAGTGTGGGGGCCCTGCTGGATGCTTTCACAAAAATAAACAAATAAATAATAAAAAATAAATAATAATAATTATAAATAAAAAATAAAAAAGTGCTGAGCAGTGAGCCTGCACTTCAGCTGATTGGGGCTTTTTTTAAAAAACACTTGATCAGCTGTATCATAGGCCCCCCTGCTGGGCACTTGTGTCTTTAGTGGTAAACATTTGGAAATCAGCAATAATAATAATAATAATAATAAATAAATAAATAAATAAATAAATAAATAAATAAATAAATAAATAAATAAATAAATAAAACAGCTGAAAAACTTGATTTGTTGAACCTGCAGAAGATTTAGAGAGGCATCATTGGGGATGCGCCTGGATTCATAGCTCAACCTAGATACTCAGGTCACAGCTGTGGCAAGGAGTGCATTTGTACAATTAAAACTAGTACACCAGTTATGACCATTTTTGAGAAACCTGCTCTGGCCATTGTGACACATGCCCTAGTGACCTCCCAGCTGGGCAACTGTAATGCACTCTATGTGGGGCTGCCGATAGAAAGTCTCAAGAAATTTCAGTAGATCCAAAATGCAGCGGCCAGATTGCTGAGTGAGGCAGGTTACAGAGATCACATCACACCCCTACTAAGGGAGCTCCACTGGCTGCCAATCAAGAAAGACATAGTGGAACTGGAAAAGGTGCAGACGAGAGTGACTAAAATGATTACTGGCCTGGGGCACCTCCCTTATGAAGAAAGGCTAAAACATTTGGGCCTCTTTAGTCTGGAAGAAAGGCGCTTGAGGGGGGATATGATTGAGACATACAAAATAATGCAGGGTATGAGTAAAGTGGATAGAGGGAAGCTCTTCTCCCTCTTTCAAAATGCCAGAACTAGGGGACATACACTCAAATTGAGGGCTGGGAGAGTAAGAACTGACAAAAGAAAATATTTTTTCACCCAGAGCGTTGTAAGTCTGTGGAACTCCCTGCCACAGGATGTGGTGATGGCATCTGGCCTGGATGCCTTCAAAAGGGGATTGGACAGATTCCTGGAGGAAAAGTCCATCACAGGTTACAAACCATGATGGAGATGTGTAATCTCCAGGCTTTAAACCAGGGTACTTCAAGGGCCAGATGCAGGGGAGTAGTATCAGGAGACAGATATCTAGTCTCATGCGCTCCCAAATGCATCTGGTGGGGCCGCTGTGAGATACAGGAAGGTGGACTAGATGGGCCTTTGGCCTGATCCAGCATGGCTCTTCTTATGTTCTTATGTAAGTATCGGGCACAATTGAAGGTGCTGGTTTTAACTTACAAACCACAAAATGGCCTTGGTCCAAGCTACCTCAAAGATCGCATCTCGCAGTTTGAACCAGATCAGGTACTAAGGTCATCAGGATATGCCTTTCTCTCCATCCCACCACCTTCACAGGTGTGTCTCATAAGAACACATGAAAGGGCCTTCTCAGCTGCTGCGCCCAGACTTTGGAACTCCCTCCCACTAGAGGTGAGGACTCTGTGTCTTTCTAGAAACAGCCAAAGACCTTCCTTTTCAAGCAAGCTTTCCCTGAATGATGGACTACTTAGTGATGGACTACTGACTTTTAGATGGATTACCATGCATGATTGCATTGATTGATCTCATAAGAACACCAGTGTTTTCCATGCTAGTTTCCATCCCTCATAATGGATTTTTTTCTTTTTCTTCTTTTTTTTCTTTTTGTTCTTTGTAGCCTTAATATTATCTTTTAATGTTGTAAGATGCCTCTTCTAATTTCCTGTTCTTAACTTGAATATTTCTTAAATGTTCTGGGCTCATTATTTTAAGCCACCTTGCGTCCTTTTCCAAGGAGAAAAATGGGGCAAAAGTATTCAAAATAAAGAATAAAATAAAATGATTGTTGTGTTCACATTCATGTTGGACCATCAAAGAGATATTTGAGAAGAATTGTTTTTTCCAACACAACAGAGGGAAGGATTAGAATCAACTGGCAGAGCCTGATTGGAAACTGAAATGAAAAACACTGCCTTTTTTCTCTTTTTTTTCATATCCTTCTATTTTTTATTTTATTTTTATTTTACAGATTTTATTAACAACCTTACTGTAACACAATACAGTACATTATTTTCCTTATAATTTCTGCTAGTACAATTTATAACAGTTTATAACAACCCACTGTATAATCCATTTTCCATCTTGCTTAATCTATTACAGTAATACCTTGACTTTCATTAACAACTAGACTTAAGTCAAACATGACTTAAGTCAAACAAACTTTTCCCATAGAAAGTAATGGGAAAGTGGATTATTCCGTTTCATACTGACACTCTGACTGGGGGCGATGTTAGCGGTGGGGTGGGGTTGGGAGCCACTGTGAGATACAGGAAGCTGGACTAGGTGGCCTGATCCAGCAGGGCTCTTCGTAGGTTCTTATGTTATTTATTAAAATGTTTATTAAAAGAACCTTTATTGTGTCTTTATCAGGAGCAGAAGCCACCTTGGACCCTTTTCCAAGGAGAAAAGACGGGTAAAAATGTTCACAATAAATAAATAAACTTCGCCTTTTTGAAGACACAATAATTTTTCATTTTGCCACCCTTTGGAACATGGCTGGAAAGAAAAAAACTTCACAGGCGTGCTCTGACGATTACCTACCCCGTGCGTTCCCGACATCAAGGCGCCGCCTCCCGACGCTGCCGACAAAAGCCTAGCGCCTAAGTTGCGCAGGCACAGTGGGGGAAACCACTGGCGGGACTGATTTGCCTGCTTTAAAAGGAAGGAAGGGGGAATCATCATCATTTACAGAGGGGTTAAAATTAAGTGAGCGAGCCCCTTCCTTTCCCACTCCCGCCAAATAAGTCCTGAGCTGATCCAAACCTCCCGACTGGCCCTGGTCTTTGCACAGAAAAAAGCCCACAGCCAGCCCTGAGGTGGCGCGACCACGCGCATGCATCCTGGAGACCGAGCTTTCCTCAGAGGCAGCCCAGGAAGGCATTCCCCCACCCCACCCCACCTCACAACACACATACAAACCATAGATTCCCTCAGCAGCAGCTCTGCCGAACTTGTGCCCAAGCGTCGGACGGCAGCGGCTGAGGTAAGACAGCCCCGCATTTCCCCCTTCCGCAGGGGATGCATCCTCTCCTATCTCGTGTCGCATGCATGCATGCACACCTTCTGGCCGGCCGGCACCCATTGGCTCACCTTCTGGCCGGCCGGCCCGCCCACCGGCCAGCCTGCCTGTCTGCGGGGCCCTGTGGAACATCAGGACGTTATGGCAATGGCGGAGACACGGAGCACAATCCAGCGCTCAGCGCCCTTCCTCCCTCCCTTCCTCTCACGTTGCCAGGCAGGCAGGCACGTGCCTTGCGCTCTTTCTTTCCATTCAATAGCGTTTTTTCTAGTTTCAGTATCTGAATTTTGGGTGCCAATATTTCCATAAAGCGATCCTGTTTAATTTCCCCTTTATACAATCTAACACGATAAGTCAATTTTTCCATTACTACCATTGCCCATACTTTGGTCCTATATTTTCCATATTTAAATTTTGTGCTGATTTCCATCATCAGGCTATTTCATTCCTAGCTACACTTATGAGGGTTGCCACCATTTCTTTATTCAATAGTTTTTCATTCTCTCCAGTGAAAAATGAGAACAAAAGTAGCATTTCATTTGGGATTATTTTCTGTTTTGTTATTTTTTCCAGCCAACTAATAACTTCAAACCAGAATCTCTGTACTTTGGGGAAAGATAATCACATATGTTCTAATGTTCCTTTATGTCCACATTTTCTCCAGCATAATTCTGATATTTCTCTATGAATTCTGTGCATCTTGTTAGGACATAAATGCCATCTATATACTACCTTTAACACCATCTCCTTAGATTTTGCAGATATTGATTTATATGGTTGAGTGGACCATATTTTTTCCCATATGTTTTCTGGTATTTTGATTTTTAGGTTTGTTTCTCAAACTATCCTAGATCCTGCATTACTATCATAATTTTTCTCCAAAATATTTTTATAAATTAGTGAAACTAACCCCTTTTTCTCTTTGTTACTACCTGTGCAATAGTTTTCAAAATCTGTTAGTGGTCTATTAAATTCTAATTTCTTATATAATTGGTTTGCGATGATTCCTATTTGGAAAGCTAGCAACCAATTATCTGTTCTTCCTTTATTTATTTCTTGTATCTCTTTAGTTGTAATTGGTTTTCCTTGTACAAACAGATCCTTTATTCTATAGATTCCAATGTTCTTCCAACGTTCTATTTGAAGATTTTGATTCTTAGGTTTTAATTCTGGATGTTCTGAACAAGGACATAAAGGGGATATTGGGGGAGCAAATATTTTCATATGTTTCCTCCATATTCTCATATGTTCCTCAGTAAAAGGGTTTTGTATTTGAATATTTTTTTTTAACCAGCCTAGGTGTAAATAAGTGTAGATTGATTAAATTCATTTTCCTTTCCATTTCCATTTTAGCCCATTCTGGAGTATTCTCCTCTTTTATAAAATTAGTCACTTGTGCTATTTGAAAAGCTTCATAATATCCCAGTAGATGTGGTATTCCTAATCCTCCTTTTGAATTTGGCCGGCATTCTACAGACTTTATAAATCTAATAGATCTTCCCTTTCCTACAATAAATGTTTCCAATTTTTTCTGCCATAATTGTATCTTTTTCTTTTCTAGTTGCAGGGGTATATTTTGAAATAAAAATGAAAATTTTGGTAGTATGTAACCCTTAATTGTTGCTATTCTCCCTAATAATGATAGATTCAAATTTTTAATTTTTCTTTCATATTTTTCAGTGTAATTTTATAGTTTCTATATACTAATTGATTTATATTTTTGTCAACCATATCCCTAAATATTTAAAACTAGAGTAACATAAGTCCAACTTTGAGATTGCCTTTATTTCCTTCTGTTCTATTATGGGAGTGTTAATACATAACAATTTAGATTTTTGATAATTAATTCTTAATCCTGTATATTGATTAAACTCATCTAGAATCTGCCTTAGTGTTTCTATACTTTTCAATGTATTTTCCAAAAATAAAAGCATGTCGTCTGCATATAGATTAATTTTGTGTTGCTTATTATTTAATGGCATACCTGTAATATTGCTATTTTATCTAATATTTGTTGCCCGTGGTTCAATGGCCATAGCAAATATTAATGGAGACAAGGGGTCTCCTTGTCTTGTTCCCCTATGTAACTCAAATCTCTCTGAGTCTATTCCATTTATCATGACTGTAGCCTTAGCTCCTTCGTATAGATTTCTCAAAATTTTAATAAAATTATCACCCATATTCATTTTCTCCAGTAGATCATATAAATACCAACATTCTACACAATCAAATGCTTTAAGAGCATCAAGTGATATTATTATCATTTTATTTTTATTCTTATTAGCTGTATTTCTAACATTTAACACACGATGGATTGTGTCAGACATTTGTCTCCCAGGCATGAAGCCATACTGATCGGTATGAATATAGTTTGTGATAAAATTATTAATTCTTTGTGCTAATATGGATGAGAAGATTTTTTTTATCCTGATTTTGTAGTGTTATTGGCCTAAAATCTGATGGAAGTATATTGTCTTTTTCTTGTTTTGGGATTGCTATTATTCTTGCTAGCTTCCATGTTTCAGGTATTCCCCCATTCAATATTGAATTATATAATTTCAAAAGATGTTTAGCCACCTCATCTTGCGATGTTTTGTAAAATTGGGATGTAAAACTGTCACATCCTGGAGACTTCCCTTTCCTTAATCTCTTAATAACTGCTTTTATTTCTTCAATCCTTATTGGTGAATTAAGTTGGTCTTTATGTTCTAGAATAGGGCTAATATTTAATGAATTAACAAAAGTTTTAATATCTGCTTCCAGTGTTATTTCTGTTTCATATAACTCTTTATAATATTCCCTAAATGTTGCTACAATCTGGTGTTGTGTTGTTACCATTCCCCCCTTTTTAGTTTTAATTTTCACGATTGTTTTCTTTATAGCTCTGTTTTTTATAGCTTTAGATAACAATTTTGAGTTTTTATCTCCATATTCATCATAATCTCTTTTCAGACAATTCATTGCTATCTGAGTTTTATTTATATCTAATGCTTCTAATTCGTCTCTACTTTTTGTTAGCTCCATCAATATCCTATTTGATCCTGTCCTTTTGTGTTCTTCTAACAATTTCTTAATTATTTCCTCTAATTGATTTTATATTCTTTCTTTTTCCCTTTTCTGTTTTGCTCCTTCCATTATAAATCTACCTCTTAAATAACATTTAAAGGTATCCCATAGTAATGCTGGATCCACGTTTTCAGTATCATTAATTTCATAAAAATTTGTTATGTCCTTTGTAATTCTTTTAATAATTTGTGGGTTGGTAAACATACTAGATCCTATCCTCCAAATCTTTGGTTTGGTGTTTAAGACATGTTCATTCCATACCACTTTTATGGGTATGTGATCCGTTATAATTGGACCAAAATCTATTCTATCTAATTGTTGTATTAATGAATCGGACATTAATATATGGTCTATTCTTGAATAAGTTGCATATTTCTTAGAAAAATAAGTATAGTCTTTCTCTTTAGGATTTAAGTATTTCCACCCATCAATTAGACCTTCTTTTTTCAGTAATTTTCCAATTTTTATACCCTCTCTTGATATTTTTCTAGTTTTAGAAGTTGTGTCAGTTTTTTTGATTTAAAATACAATTTGTGTCACCCCCTAATATGATTTCTCCCCATGCAAATTGTTTAACTTTCTTCAATAATTTTTCCATAAATATGTCTTGCCCAGTGTTAGGGGCATAATAAGAGCCAATAGTTATCAATCCATTTTCTAATTTCCCTCTCACAAGTATATATCTGCCTTCTGAGTCTTTCATTTGATCCATTACTTCAAATTTAGAATTTCTCTTAAAAATGATTGCTACTCCTCTTGATTTATTTGTTCCATTTGCCATATATTGTTCACCCAAAGCTGGATGTTTAATAACATATTGTGTATGCTTTTTCAAATGTGTTTCCTGCAACAATATCACATCAGAACCCATGTTTTGAATAGTTTTCATGACTCTATGTCTCTTGGGTGCTGATCCCAAACCATTCGTGTTATATGAAATTATACTCAAATTATCCAGCATTAACTATCTTATTTGCTTTGCTTCTTTTCTTACCTTCACATTTATATTTAATAATTACTATCTCCATAGCTCCAAAATTAATACATTAAGGTTGTTTGATTTTAGTTTTACTCTTCCCCTCTTCCCCCACCCACTTCCATCCCTTCCTCATTCTCCTCTTTCCCTCCCCCTCCCTCCTCGCTCCACACTACTACCCCAAAAACCCAAACAATGGTAGTAAGGCATGTTAAACCTCCAGCCCTAGAGCTGAGCCCTGTTGGTTCCCTGTGGGGCCAAGGGCAAAGAAAAAAACCCTTGTGGTCAATTTATCCCTCCCCCAACCTGTTAAAGGTACATATATTTACTCATGCATGTACAGCCCATCATATAACAACTTATTATGCGTTTAAGTCCTCAATTTTATACATCTCTTATCATCCCTTTTGCTAATTAAAATACAAATTTATCAAAGTTATAT
This sequence comes from Phrynocephalus forsythii, assembly GCA_029282475.1. Taxonomy (NCBI): domain Eukaryota; kingdom Metazoa; phylum Chordata; class Lepidosauria; order Squamata; family Agamidae; genus Phrynocephalus; species Phrynocephalus forsythii. The sequence goes on from JAPFRF010000004.1 coordinate 45,148,928, forward strand.
CAAGCTATCAATATATATATATATATATATATATATATATATATATATATATATATATATATATATATTATTTGTTTTCGTAGATTTTCACGGGTATAGGTATGCATGTTAGGGTGGATTCGGGTTTCTTCCGTGTAGAAATCTGGTTGTTCTGGCGACGTTTCGACGAGGTCTCACTCGTCATCTTCAGGCTGGTGTTCTGGCTTCTTTCTTCTTGAAGCAAAGCGTGGTCTCAGTTGAAGTCCTTCTATAAATACTGCTGGGGGTGTGTGTGGTTTGCTTGCTTTGTTGCTGATTGCAGGTTCCTTTGTTCCTTTGTTCTTTTGTGATCTCCTGTGTGGCTGAGGCGATCGTTAAGGGATTAACTGCTGATGGCTGTTTAGATGGCTGTTTACATGCTGGTGGGTTAGATGGCTGGTGGGTTCTGGCAGTATCCTGGGCTTTGGTGGAGTGGGGTCCTGTGTCTTGTGAATTCATTTTGGTCTGGCTACGTGTCTGTGGTCTCCCAATGTTTTTTGGGGTGTGTGAGTGTCCTTTGGACCTGGTGTCAGTCTTTGTGACAGAGGCTCGTCTGTTGACCAGGGCTAGTTTCCAGATGTCAGGCAAGCGGGAGGTGTCATCACGTTTATTCATGTTGTTTGGGTGTTTCTCTATTTCAATGGCTTCCATGATTATTCGACTGTTGAAGTGTTCAGTTTTGGAGATGAGTTTGGTTCTTTCAAAGTCAATTTCATGACCTGTTGTTTTTATGTGCTGGAAGAGAGGAAGATTTTCTTCTTTTTGACTGCGTTCTTGTGTTCTGCGATGCGTGCGCTTATTCTCCTGTTTGTTTGTCCGATGTATGTGGCTGGACAGACTTTGCATGGTATTTCGTAGACTCCTTGGTTTTCTAGCTCAATCTTGTCTTTGGGGTTTCTTAAAATGTTGGCTATTTTTGGTCGGTGCAAAAGGCTGTCTTGATATTGTGTTTGTGGAGAATTTTGCTGATTTTGTCTGTGGTGCCTTTGATGTAAGGGAGGAGGCGGTGCCGTTGTTCTCTTCTGTTTCTTGGTTCTTGGGGGTGTTTCCTTTTGGATTAGTTTGGTGATGGTGTTTTTTGGAATCCGTTCGCAATTAAAACATTCGAGAGAGTGTGTAATTCAGTTTTAGGTGGTCTTTGTCAGCGGCGTTTGGTTCTGGAGATGAGGGTTTTGCTACGGAGTTGATCTGTGCAGGGTGGTGGTGTGATTGTGCATTTAAGTAGCGGTTTGTATGTGTTTTTTCTGGTAGATGGTATGTCCTAAGGAGCCGTCGGGTTTTTGTAGATTAGGACGTCCAGGAAGGAAGTTGGTTGTTGGCTTCTATTTCCATAGTGAATTGTATTTTGGGGTGTAGGCTGTTGAGATGTGTGAGGAAGTTGTTCAGTTTATCTTTCCCGTGTGGCCAGATAACAAAGGTGTCGTCAACATATCTGAGCCAGAGTTTGGGTTTATGTTCGGACTTCTGTAGCAGCGTTGGTTTCAAAGTGTTCCATATATAGGTTTGCGATGACCGGTGAGAGGGTGATCCCATGGGTGCTCCTTCTATCTGTTTGTATCTTTGTCCATTGTGGATGAAGTATGTGTTGGTTAGGCAGTGGTTGGTCAGATCTAGGATGTGTTTGGGGGGTTGTATTTGTTGTGGATAGCTGTCAAGGCTTCTTGAATGGGCACTTGTGTGAAGAGCGAAACAACATCGAAGCTCACGAGTAGGTCATTGGGTTGTAGGTCTTGTTTCTTTATAATTTCTATGAAGTGGAGCGAGTTTTGTACGTATGAAGTGATGGATTCTGCATAGGGCTGGAGTTGTTTGGCAAGAAATTTGGCGAGGTTTTGTAGAGGTGAGCCTATGGAGCTGACTATGGGTCTGAGAGGTGTTCCTTCTTTGTGAATCTTGGGAGGCCGTAGAGCTTGGGGCATCTGGATGATTTCTCTCTGGGGATGATGCTTGGCTTGATTTCTTCACTTAAGGAGAGGCTTTTATTTTGGAACACTTTTTTTCCAGGTAGGTGGTGGGGTCTGTGTTCAAGGTATGTAAGCAGGGTCTTGTAGTAGGTTGGATAATTTGGCTTGGTAGTCGGATGTGTTCATCACCACTGTGGCATTGCCTTTGTCTGCTGGGAGAATGATTATGTTGTTGTCTTTCCTCAGGTTGGAGAGGGCTTTTTGTTCTTCTTTGTGTAAATTGCTTCTGGGGTGGTTTGCTGGAGCAGAGGACATTGGTGACTTCGAGTCTGATTTTGTTGGCTTCCATTTTATGTGACATTGCATTCCTCCGCATATGATGTTTTCGAGAACAAAGAACTAGCCTAATCAACTGAAATTCACTCAAAACCCCATCCAGCGAAAGGATCCTGAAAAGAACAGAACTAGCCCTAGCGAACTACACAGGAAAAGATACCTACTAGATCAAACCAACAGAGACCTACTCACTCTCCACCTCAAACTCAGCAACAAAATCCACCCAACACTCTGGAACAAATCCAAGCAACTTGCCGCCTGGAGAGCTGAAACAGAGACCTCCCACAAGACAGACACACACACCAACAAACTCCACAAACTGGAAAAAGAAGCCCAGCCCCCCCACACAACAGCCCATGAAACAAACAGTTCACAACATATCAGACAGGACACTCACCATCGCAGAGACCAAAGTCCTTTCCAAAGGATTCAACTTTGCAATCGCCCCAGACACATCCCACCGAAAACATCATATGCGGAGTGGAAGCCAGCCTAACCAAAATCAACCCAGATGAAGCCAACAAAATCAGACTCGAAGTCACCAATGTCCTCTGCTCCAGCAAACCACCCAGAAGCAATTTACACAAAGAAGAACAAAAAGCCCTCTCCAACCTGAGGAAAGACAACAACATAATCATTCTCCCAGCAGACAAAGGCAATGCCACAGTGGTGATGAACACATCCGACTACCAAGCCAAATTATCCAACCTACTACAAGACCCTGCTTACATACCTTTGAACACAGACCCCACCACCTACCTGGAAAAAACCACCAAAGCCAAAATAAAAGCCTCTCCCTTAAGTGAAGAAATCAAGCCAAGCATCATCCCCAGAGAGAAATCATCCAGATGCCCCAAGCTCTAGGGCCTCCCCAAGATTCACAAAGAAGGAACACCTCTCAGACCCATAGTCAGCTCCATAGGCTCACCTCTACAAAACCTCGCCAAATTTCTTGCCAAACAACTCCAGCCCTATGCAGAATCCATCACTTCATACGTACAAAACTCGTTCCACTTCATAGAAATTATAAAGAAACAAGACCTACAACCCAATGACCTACTCGTGAGCTTCGATGTTGTTTCGCTCTTCACACAAGTGCCCATTCAAGAAGCCTTGACAGCTATCCACAACAAATACAACCCCCCCAAACACATCCTAGATCTGACCAACCACTGCCTAACCAACACATACTTCATCCACAATGGACAAAGATACAAACAGATAGAAGGAGCACCCATGGGATCACCCCTCTCACCGGTCATCGCAAACCTATATATGGAACACTTTGAAACCAACGCGTTACAGAAGTCCGAACATAAACCCAAACTCTGGCTCAGATATGTTGACGACACCTTTGTTATCTGGCCACACGGGAAAGATAAACTGAACAACTTCCTCACACATCTCAACAGCCTACACCCCAAAATACAATTCACTATGGAAATAGAAGCCAACAACCAACTTCCCTTCCTGGACGTCCTAATCTACAAAAAACCCGACGGCTCCTTAGGACATACCATCTACCAGAAAAAAACACATACAAACCGCTACTTAAATGCACAATCACACCACCACCCTGCACAGATCAACTCCGTAGCAAAAAACCTCATCTCCAGAACCAAACGCCTCGCTGACAAAGACCACCTAAAAACTGAATTACACACTCTCTCGAATGTTTTAATTGCGAACGGATTCCAAAAAAACACCATCACCAAACTAATCCAAAAGGAAACACCCCACAAGAACCAAGAAACAGAAGAGAACAACGGCACCGCCCTCCTCCCTTACATCAAAGGCACCACAGACAAAATCAGCAAAATTCTCCACAAACACAATATCAAGACAGCCTTTTGCACCGACCAAAAAATAGCCAACATTTTAAGAAACCCCAAAGACAAGATTGAGCTAGAAAACCAAGGAGTCTACGAAATACCATGCAAAGTCTGTCCAGCCACATACATCGGACAAACAAACAGGAGAATAAGCGCACGCATCGCAGAACACAAGAACGCAGTCAAAAAAGAAGAAAAATCTTCCTCTCTCTTCCAGCACATAAAAACAACAGGTCATGAAATTGACTTTGAAAGAACCAAACTCATCTCCAAAACTGAACACTTCAACAGTCGAATAATCATGGAAGCCATTGAAATAGAGAAACACCCAAACAACATGAATAAACGTGATGACACCTCCGCTTGCCTGACATCTGGAAACTAGCCCTGGTCAACAGACGAGCCTTGTGTCACAAAGACTGACACCAGGTCCAAAGGACACAAGATGCCACCACCTTCCATCCACACCAAACACAAACCCAGACCCTTCCCACAGATGAAACGAAACCACCATCCAATAACAAAACCACGACTGCACCATCTACTGCGGCACCCCACTCCAGTCACCACATGGAGCACACTCACACACCCCAAAAAAACATTGGGAGACCACAGACACGTAGCCAGACCAAAATGAATTCACAAGACACAGGACCCCACTCCACCAAAGCCCAGGATACTGCCAGAACCCACCAGCCATCTAACCCACCAGCATGTAAACAGCCATCTAAACAGCCATCAGCAGTTAATCCCTTAACGATCGCCTCAGCCACACAGGAGATCACAAAAGAACAAAGGAACAAAGGAACCTGCAATCAGCAACAAAGCAAGCAAACCACACACACCCCAGCAGTATTTATAGAAGGACTTCAACTGAGACCACGCTTTGCTTCAAGAAGAAAGAAGCCAGAACACCAGCCTGAAGATGTGAGTGAGACCTCGTGAAACGTCGCCAGAACAACCAGATTTCTACACGGGAAGAAACCCGAATCCACCTAACATGCATATATATATATATATATATATAGAATCCATATATATATATATATATATATATATATATTATATATATATATATATATATATATATATATATATATATATATTGTATTATATGTCACACAAGTAGATTTTCAAGGTATAGGTATGCATGTTAGGGTGGATTCGGGTTTCTTCCGTGTAGAAATCTGGTTGTTTTGGCGGCGTTTTGCCGAGGTCTCACTCGTCATCTTCAGGCTGGTGTTCTGGCTTCTTTCTTCTTGAAGCAAAGTGTGGTCTCCGTTGAAGTCCTTCTATAAATACTGCTGGGGGTGTGGTTTGCTTGCTCTGTTGCTGATTGTAGGTTCCTTTGTTCCTTTGTTCTTTTGTGATCTGCTGTGTGGCTGAGGCGATCGTTAAGGGATTAACTGCTGATGGCTGTTTAGATGGCTGTTTACATGCTGGTGGGTTAAAGCCCAGGATACTGCCAGAACCTACCAGCCATCTAACCCATCTAACTGCTGATGGCTGTTTAGATGGCTGTTTAGATGGCTGTTTAGATGCTGGTGGGTTAGATGGCTGGTGGGTTCTGGCAGTATCCTGGGCTTTGGTGGAGTGGGGTCCTGTGTCTTGTGAATTCATTTTGGTCTGGCTACGTGTCTGTGGTCTCCCAATGTTTTTTGGGGGTGTGGGAGTGTGCTCCATGTGGTGACTGGAGTGGGGTGCCGCAGTAGATGGTGCAGTCGTGGTTTTGTTATTGGATGGTGGTTTCGTTTCATCTATGGGAAGGGTCTGGGTTTGTGTTTGGTGTGGATGGAAGGTGGTGGCATCTTGTGTCCTTTTGGACCTGGTGTCAGTCTTTGTGACAGAGGCTCGTCTGTTGACCAGGGCTAGTTTCCAGATGTCAGGCAAGCGGGAGGTGTCATCACGTTTATTCATGTTGTTTGGGTGTTTCTCTATTTCAATGGCTTCCATGATTATTCGACTGTTGAAGTGTTCAGTTTTGGAGATGAGTTTGGTTCTTTCAAAGTCAATTTCATGACCTGTTGTTTTTATGTGCTGGAAGAGAGAGGAAGATTTTTCTTCTTTTTTGACTGCGTTCTTGTGTTCTGCGATGCGTGCGCTTATTCTCCTGTTTGTCTGTCCGATGTATGTGGCTGGACAGACTTTGCATGGTATTTGGGGTCATGAAATTGACTTTGAAAGAACCAAACTCATCTCCAAAACTGAACACTTCAACAGTTGAATAATCATGGAAGCCATTGAAATAGAGAAACACCCAAACAACATGAATAAACGTGATGACACCTCCCGCTTGCCTGACATCTGGAAACTAGCCCTGGTCAACAGACGAGCCTCTGTCACAAAGACTGACACCAGGTCCAAAAGGACACAAGATGCCACCACCTTCCATCCACACCAAACACAAACCCAGACCCTTCCCATAGATGAAACGAAACCACCATCCAATAACAAAACCACGACTGCACCATCTACTGCGGCACCCCACTCCAGTCACCACATGGAGCACACTCACACACCCCCAAAAAACATTGGGAGACCACAGACACGTAGCCAGACCAAAATGAATTCACAAGACACAGGACCCCACTCCACCAAAGCCCAGGATACTGCCAGAACCCACCAGCCATCTAACCCACCAGCATCTAAACAGCCATCTAAACAGCCATCTAAACAGCCACCAGCAGTTAATCCCTTAACGATCGCCTCAGCCACACAGCAGATCACAAAAGAACAAAGGAACAAAGGAACCTGCAATCAGCAACAAAGCAAGCAAACCACACCCCCCAGCAGTATTTATAGAAGGACTTCAACTGAGACCACGCTTTGCTTCAAGAAGAAAGAAGCCAGAACACCAGCCTGAAGATGACGAGTGAGACCTCGTCGAAACGTCGCCAAAACAACCAGATTTCTACACGGGGATGAAACCCGAATCCACCCTAACATGCATACCTATACCCGTGAAAATCTACGAAAACATATATATATATATATATATATATATATATATATATATATATATATATATATATATATATAAAAAAAAAGAAAAAAAAGATTTTTTTTAAAAAAAAATGAAAAACACTGCCCTAAAAGTATGGCATGACATGGTGGATTCTCCTTTCATGGGGGAGGGATTTAAGCAGAGTTTGAGTGGCCATCTTGTAATGAAGCATCCTGAACGAGCATAGGATCAGGGTAGTTATCCTCTAGTGGCTTGAATTCTTTCTAACATTCTGCGAATCTTTGACATGTCTTTAAAGAATCATTGATGTTAGTTGCCAGTTATAGCCTTTCTTTTACTTCTAGGCACAAAGAATGGATAAAAATTTTGTACACCCAGTTTTCTGGGGAAGACAGAAAATCAGCCCAAGTGCTTTTGGTCAAAGTGACTTCTGCTACCAAAACGTTGTGTAAGTGGTATAACAATAGCAATTGCCACCGACTTAGAACAGCAGAGCTGAAAAAAGGCTTCATGATCCATTGACTCCAGCCACTGTCAAGGAGGCAGAGTGGGGAATAAAACCTCCATCCTGTGGCTCTGCAGCCAGATGCCTAAATCACTAAAAAGAAAAATATATTTTGATTAGAATGTGATGGACCTATGCAATATATGGTCAATGATGAATCCACAATATGTCAGAAGAAAAAGCAATAGGAAAACGATAAAAGCATATTAGAGAGCAATGTACTAGATTGAATAGGAGGAAAAGGGGAATAAAATAAATGAAATGTTAAACAATATTATGAAAGGTGGAATAATCCACATGCAAGCTTCATTTTTCTAATTATAGGAATGATGAAAATGAATCCAATGGATGACAATAAAGAGAATTGATCCATGCAACAGATTGCTCCAAACCAGTTATAGAGAGAAAGACTTGGTACTTCACCCTCCTCTACCTCTCCCCTCTCTTCTCCTGCCTTCTTGTTTTGATCCAATAGTAGCACAATATGAAAAGGGAGGTATACACAGGTAACAGGCTTGTCATGAACTAGCAGAACACTGTTTAGTCAATCCTGCTTGGTTGGTTTATTGTATCATTAAGAAGCCGGCAGCTTAACATTTATGGTTAGTAGGGATGGGGTTCTTGGACTTTTGGACTACAAGTCCCAGTTCTCATTCTGGAAGTTCTAGCTACCAGACACCTTACAGACACCTAAATATGATATACCCAAGAAAAGACCAAAAAATGGAAAGTCTATGGAGCCTAACACGGATTAGGTCTAAGCAACCTTTCCCTCCCTTCCCCAGCTGCCCCTCGTCTTCAAGAATTTATCAAAATCATGAGTTTGCTTATATTCTTGGCATAGGAAAGTTAAGGTGAAACAACTATACATGTGTGTGGGGGGGAGGAAGAGCAGAGAGATCTTCCTTTGTCTATTTCCATTTTAGGCTACACATTTTCACATCCCTTTGTTAGCACTCCAGTACTATTATAAATATGAACAGGTTTGTACAGCAGGGAACACAGTTGCTATTGTCCTTGTCTGATTCCCTTTTGTTTTAGTTTTGTATATCTCTTCTATACACTTAAAAAAACAGCTGTGTAATATTTATGCACCAGTAGTTTGCATATTTCCTGAACTCCAAAACAGAGCTTTGTCATTTAGATCCCCTTCTGTTTTGTTTTGGCATTTTGGAACCATTTTTTTTTCCAAAATTTAATTTCTGTCATTTCACATCTGAGTAATAAGAAGCTGAGGCTTACAGTGCTACCAGTGATATTTGTTAATGAACCTTTAAATTGGCTATTACCATTACAGCCTGTTTATGTGAGCAGTTGTGCTTCATCTCTTCCATTGTAAAATACAAGACAATTAATTTTATTCAGAAGCTTGACAGATTTCAGTAAGATCAAGGCAAAATGGCCATAATACTTGTCATTCAGAGGTAAATGATGTTTGCACCTATGCTATTTAACTTTTACATGAAACCACTTGGAGTTGGTTTTCCGGAGATCTGAGGTTTGGTGTAACCAGTACATTGATGACACCCAATTCTCTCTCTCCTTGCCATCTAACTCCAAGGAAGCTGTCTTGTTTCTAAACCAGTGTCTGGCATCAGAAATGGACTGGATGAGGGTGAACAAACTGAAACTTAATTCAGAGAATGCAGAGGTGCTCCTGATCAGTTGAAAATCAGATCAAGGAATGAGGTAGCAGCCTCTGTTAGATGTTACCTTAACTCTGAAAACACAGGCACACCACTTGGGAGTGCTTCTGGATTCATGCCTGAGCCCGGATACCCAGGCTTCAGCAGTGGCCCAGAGTGCCTTTGCACAGTTAAAACTAGAGTACCAGAGGTCTGACTTAGCCACTGTGACACAGGTCCTTCTTCCATCTCGGTTAGATTACTGTAACACACTCTATGTGGGGAAACTTCAAAGGGTCCAAAACATATCAAGCAAAGGAACAGTCCTCACTTGACAGGGCAGATGTGTTCATGAGCTGGCATTAGCAAGAGATGGTGTATTTGGTGACCATTATATTGGAGTAGCCAAAAGTGTCCTTCCCAAATAATTCTTCAGATTTCATACACTCCCCTTCTTCTGGCCAATCAGAATGGTTGGGTCCAAGCAGAGCTAAGTTCATTCAGATCTACCAGTGGGTTATTAAAAACGCTTTCCTAGCCCAGAGCAATAATTTGGTACTGGACCTTCTCCCTCCCACAGTCCCTTGGTTTCTGTTACAGATACTTAGGCAATATTCATGTGGTGTCATGGTTGGGTTTTTTTTTAACCAATTGTCACAACTTTGTTGGAGGCAGTTTTGAAACATGAGAGGGTAGGGTCAACCAGGTGCTTTACCCTCCCTGGAGATTCCCCATCAGGGAGTAGGGTGAAGACATCATGTGTAGGCTCAGCATGATGAACCATCCACTCACTGCTCCAGGCTGGTAGGCAGGTCCACAAAGTGATGATGAATGCTCATGTGGTTAATCCATCCACCTTAGTTCTCCATAAGCCAGCAGACAGGTTGGCTATCCTGAATACTGTCACTACTAGGACTATGAGTAGCTGTAACCAACAAAGGTAACCAACAAAGGCATGGCTTTGTTGACAATTTGAGCTGGAACCTATGGAGACCACAAGAAGCAAATGGAGGAGGAGGAGGTAGAGGATATATATTATAGACTGCTAGGAATGGATGATGGGAGACACCTGCCCAGGGCTTCTTCAGATTTTCAATTAGCCCTAAGTACACTCCCTTGAAATACCCCAAAGGGAAAATATATATATTATTTTGACATTTGATTCAAAAGCAGAAGGTGTAGAAAAAGGAAAAAACTATGGTGTCATACTCTGTGCTCAAAGGAAGATAGCAGTGAAAGGAGCAGCATATTAAAAAGAGGGGTGTTGGTATATTGCTGGCTTTATTCTCTGATGAGTCATAGGAATGTCCCCAATTTCAGCCAGTTATGTACAAGATTTTAGGGAATGGGGCAGGGGAGTTATCAGCAAAAACTCTGGGTCAAAAACTGCCAGAAAGATAGCAGTACATGCACTCCTTGCTTAACAACAGAGTTCCGTTCCTATACTAGGTCATTAAGTGAATTGGTTGTTAAGTGAGGAGCTTAAGGCAGGTGCCTTGTAATGTGTTGAGTCTGCCATCCTTGCTGACAGGCCAGATCAGGGAGACTCTCTGGGAGGTCACAGAAGAAACAGAACACAAAGGAGGAAAAAATCGAGATGAAGGTGACCAACGCTCCATCCTGCTTGACTCATTCTCCTCACCAGCAGAGACATTGTGACGCTTGCAGAAACACCCTCCCCTCGGAAGCAGCAGAGGAGGAGGAAAGGTGGGGGCAATGTAGCCCTGCTTCCTCCCCTCTGAGATGCTGTCAAGGTAAGTGCAGGAAAACAGAAGCAGGCTGGATGCTTTGCCCCGGCCCTGTGGGCTAGAACAGCCGGTTCTTCCTGAGGCCACAATTAGGTGACGGCAGCAACTTGGATCACTGCTGCTGGTTGTACGTTTGAGTGGTCATTAAAAGGGTAGGTTATTATGTGAGGAGTGGCTACAATGAAAGCTCTTTTGAGCAAATCATGTGATGGATAAATAGAAGTTGTGTACTCCGGTTTCCACTACATTGTATCTCTTTGAGAAGGTGGGCATAGGAATTCTTGGAGGGGGGGATTTGGGAAATACAAATACATTTAGTACTAACCTCAGCCTTCAATAAATTAGAATTCCCATGAGGTTTGAAAATACTGAAAACCTCATTCAGTGCTCCATTTGTTTGGTTTGTTTTGAAACAGTTGTGAATGAGTGTTACAGCAATCACAGACTATGATCATCCCTATTGAATGGGAAGAGCTTTATGACTGACAGTTCCCTCCAAATTTTTGTCATCAAAATCTGTGGAAGACAGAGTATAGAAATACATTTGGTCGTTGACTCAAATATTCAAGAAAAGAAAAAAGTAGATTGTAAAGAATCTCACATGTCTAAATTACTCATGGTTGTAGATTTCATTATAAAAATGCCCTTTTACATTTAACTAAATCAGTTATATGAACTGTATTCATTCCTACAGTATGCAGCTCCCTTGGTACGATACAGAAATGACTGCACAGCATGGCTTAATTTTACCACCTGCAGTGCTTAAACTCATAGCAATGAGTAATTATGCTCTGCATGTTGAGAAGCAATGAGAAAAAGTGTATAAACTAATGCTTCATTGCCTCTGTGGGAAAATACATGTTTTTTCAGGGCATAGCTGCACTTTGCCTAATTCAAAACCTATATGGACCTCCCCAAATTTAGATGCATTATCTAAAATAGGTTGGGGAATGGTTTTCTTATTATTTTCTATAACCTATTGTTCTGAATCATTACTTACAACTTTAAGAACTACTGATTTCAATAGGGTCTAAATCAAATGTTAAATCCTATGGTTGTAGACTAGAGATGGGCATGAATCAGTTCATCCTCTTTTATAAAGGCAGCAGCATAGTTTCAGTTGCTCCCTTCTCAAGTTTCATCTGGCTCAAACAACTGCTCCTCAGGCCCAGTTTGCCAGCTTCTGGCACCTCCTCAATTGATCTTCCAGTCCTGCCTACAGCTCAGGCTTCTCCCCACCTTTTTGGCTGATCTCCCATTCAGACAAAAGGACAGAGTAGAGTAGTCTGTGCTCTTACTCATAACTGGGAGATTAGCCAAGGAGATAGAAAAAGCAAACAAGCTGAGCCTGGTGGGTAGCTAATGGGCCGAGGAGGCACAGGTTGGGGAGCAGCAGCAGCTGTACTGCCACTTTTATGAACTGGAACAAACTGGGATGAACTGATTCATGACCTATCTCTATTGTATTATTACTGGTCAGAAGGAAAAAACCTAAATAAATAAATAAAAATAAAATAAAATAAAATAAAATAAAATAAAAAGTCCTAACCAGGCCCGCACTACAGCTGATCAGCAGGGCATGTGGTCAGCGATTCAAATAATAATAATAATAATAATAATAATAATAATAATAATAATAATAATAATAATAATAATAATAATAATAATAATAATAATAATAATAATAATATCCTAAGTTTAATTTCACAAGTCAATTTATCATTAATGACCATATTTCCATTTCTCCAATGTCATTTGGTGATTGGATTTCCAATACTTGGCAAAAAGAAACCTTGCTGTCATTATCATTATAATTGCCAATTCCAGCTATTCTTTCTTCTAAGCAGAAGCAGAACACTTTCAATCATGTATCTGTAACCAGATTCAATAATATCATTTGTGGAGAAATTTGAATCCTTTCCCCTAATATTTCTTGTATTTCATTAAAAAGCAGTGTTCAATCCATTTTCCTTATCTCTCACACACACACCACATGTGTAAATATGTCCTTTTTTCTTTTTTGCATCTCCAGCATATTTGAGAATTTTTAAATTTATTATATTTAACATTACCATTGTTATATACCATCTCCAATATACTTTATAACAGTCTTCTTTTACTCCCACTGACATACTTTTCACTATTCCTCATTTCCCCCCATTCTTCCACTTTAATTTCTTTATAAATATCTTCTTGCCATATCTCTAACTTGTTTTTTACATTCCTCCTGAATTAGTAACTTGTATATCTCACTATACCTTTTCTCTGTTCTTTATTCTCTATCTTATTTATTCTATCTATAATTTCTTCAAACCTAGTCAATTTCCTGAAATCTCCTACTATAGTTATCCATTCGTTAGTCCATTTTTCCATTTGTATAATATTCAACCAAGAAATAGTTTATCCTAGTTTCTCCTTTATTGTTTGTCCATTCTGCATTTGTTTGTTTCACCCAATCCCATTAATATATCACTTTTTAAATCTAGCAATACCTTATTTAACTTCCCTTTTAAATTTTCTGGAAAACTCTTAAAACCCATTAAGGCTGGGTTCAAAGTCCATCTTTATTTTCTTCTTACTCCTTTCCACTTCAAGAATGTTGAAAAGTTAGCAGACAAAGCTCATAAATTCATTGCTACCCTTATGCAAAACTGCTATTTGAAAGTATCAATTAGAACTAGAGGGGCAAAAAATGAACTTCTAGTTTGTTTTGTTATTTGTTATTCATTTCATGACCTAACAAAATGAATAACAAACCCCAGACTGAATTTAGAACAAAATGAACCAAACGGAAAAAAATTGGTTCGGTTCGGTTCGGTTTGGTTCATTAATGGTGGCGATGTCTCCTACTGCTGATCTTCGGTCTTCCTGGCTGCAGGGAAAAGCCGACTGGCCCATGCTACAGCTGTAGTGTGGACCACGTGGTTGGAAGTAATAAAATAAAATAAAATAAAATAAAATAAAATAAAATAAAATAAAATAAAATAAAAAGGAGTGCTGACCGGGCCCCAGGGGCCACGTGGTCGGCACTTGGGGGGGGAGCCACCCGGCCTGTGCTACAGCTGTAGCATGGGCCAGGAACCCAGAAGTAAGAATAAAATAAAATAAAATAAAATAAAATAAAATAAAATAAAAGAATAAAATAAAAGGATCGCCCCACCGCCGCTTCTACCACCACCAGCACCACAACCCGGTAAGATGATGATGATGATGTGGATGATGAGGATTAGGATGCTGCCAGTTCAGTCTGTGCAGTTGCAATGTCTGTGGTGTTTTTATTAATTTTTAAATGTTTTTTCCATCTGAGCGCTGTCAAACTGATTAAATCGCACAAAGCAGGAAAAATAAATAACAAATCAATGAACCAATGAAATGATTTTTTTCTAAATATTTTGATAAAAATGTAATGAAATGAACCAAGCCCTAAAACAAACTGAACCAAAACAAATCGCCATTTTTTCGGTTCATGCCCATCTCTAATTAGAACCATGAATGGCTCAATTACCTCCAAATTTTAAAGAATTGGGTAGCAGGGAACAGTTTTTTTCAAATTTGGCGTTATCAGTATATTTGATCTATTTTAAATTGGCCAGAGTTTGATCATCCCAGTGGCCTAAGTACATGTCTGGATCTTGGGTTCTTCACTGTGATGAAACACCTGACACCATGGCAGTTTAGATTCACATTCTTTTTGGGCCGAAATCAAATGTAGTAAAACATCACTGCTGCTGGAATTAGGGCTGCCTTTTGGCGATCTGGCAGTGATTTCTAGCTACTAAAAATGTTACCTTCCAAGCCCAAGGCTCCTGGGACTTCCCCAGGGGAAGCGAGGGAGACTCAAAACTTGAAAGGAATGAACAGGATGCTTTCAATTAATTTAAATTAATTTTTACCAGTGCCACATGATGGTGTCATCAGCTTCTGCCAATGTAAATTATCACAAGATGATACTGCCAATAGTCACTTTATTTTTATTAGACACTTTGGATGCTGATGAGCAGAAAGCTGGTTTATGAATATTGTTTAAAAATATTGAATAAAATACTAAGAATCAGTCCAGCAAAACAAAACTCAAAAACACTTACATTAAAACATTTTTTAAAAAAAATCAATGTTGGGGAAGAGTATCTCTTATGATCAACAAGCCTTTTATTTTTAAAATGCTTTACACTGTGTTAGCATTAAATAGTATTTGGGTTCAAGAGGCATCGAGTATAGCTAGGCTTTGGTCTTTGGAACAGGTGGTGTTGTGACATTAAAACCCACAGATCCTATCTTCCACATTTAACATTTCTTTGTGGAAAGGGGAATAGCTGATCTGTTCATCATGGTCTTCTTTCCTGTTTTAAGCAGCATCAGGATTGCCAACTCTTGGAAACTGTGCTGTCAAGCAGGGCTTCCAGTGCTACATCTGTTTCTAATATATACCTCATAATTTAATGATGAGACAGTTCAGTGGTCTACTACTCACTGCAAATCTCAGTTGTTAAAAATGTCTGGAGCAAGATGCCTTTAAACAGTCGGCACGTTTTGGGTGCATTAATTTCCTCACATTTGGAACCAGAGAATGGAGTCGTAGCTGTCACATTGGATAAAGCTGTTTACTTCTCAATGCTGTTTGCAGCTTAACTGCTGGTGAGCGAAGCAGCCTTTTAAACATGCTCAGACTCCCATGTCAAAGATTTTCTGTGGGGCAGAGGAAGGTTGTCCTCCACTCCCTGGAGCTGTCCCACAGACACAGTGTGTGTGTGTGTGTGGGGGTCCTCCAGATTTCAATGATTGTGTGGAATGCTTTCTCTGGCTGAGGGGGCTGTTTCCAAAATGGAGGAAAGGGTCTCAAAAGCCCCACTCTGTGAGCAGCTGATCACCATCCAATTCTTTGGATCAAAGCCTAGTCGTATTCTATCTGATTCACGATAGCGCTATTCAAAGATTTTTTGAAAGCCTGTTTGTTACAGTTAATGTACTTCTCCTCAGATTGTAGCTTAGGAAAGGTTCCTCAGACAGCTTTAAAACAAGCTGTTGGCAGATGGGTCCTGAGATGTAGTAATCCACAAGTATTCTAAGTCCTGAGCAGTATAAAATAAAACAAAAACTATGTAAAACCTTAAGCCACCATAAATCATGGGATATGATATTTAAATATAATCTCTTCTCTCTTTTTTAATGCTCATGGAGATGAAGAGCCAGAGAACAACATCTCACCACAATGCCTCAACTGCTAAAAACCATATCCTCATATATAATTCATTTTGGCTAGTAATGTGCTTATTGACTCAGAGGCATCTATGGGCACCATATAATGTAGTGCAGCCAATTACACAGAAGAATGCATGCTTATTTCACCAGCTGTGTATGTTAGACTATCTGAATACACAGACATCCATAAACAGCAAAAATGTCACATTAAAAATATATTAAAAGTGAGGAACAGAAAGCTCTGCTTTAAACAGATGAATTTTCCTTTAAAAAAAAGATTACTGGATTGTGAAGACAAATGCATTCATCTTGTGATGGCATTTCTGAATGAGCAGTTTACAACTGCTCAGATTTATATGTAAAGTAAGCCCAAAATTGACCCAAAATGTATAGTAGATCTAAAATAGATTCCTAATTATTTATATAGGTTGTCTAAATACTACATGAACAAGTAAACTTCATATGCATTTGCCATTTGGGTGAAACTCCCACCTTCTCTTTTTCTGCAAATCTGTGGAAAGAGGAAACAATTTCCTAGCTTTAGAATGCTACATAAACAAAAGGGCAAAACTTAAAGGAAAATAACAGGCGAATAGTCATCCATTAGGAAAAAGCAACCCAGGACATCCAACTTCAGGGGAGCTCTGTTTGCATACTGGAGTGTGTGAGGGGGGACACAAGCTTGCCTTCTCAGACTGTTGCAGTTTTTTTTAATTTTGTTTTGTGTTGTTTTATTTTGACAGGTCAGGGTGTGGGGGAAGGGGGCACCCCCCTCACCCCTGGGGGGCTTGGGGACAGGAAGAAAGGAAAAGGCTTTTTTACCAATTCCTGCTCCTTTGTTGCCCCTTCCCCTGCCTCCCACCTGGGACATATTGACAGGTAGCGGTGTGGAGAGGGGGTGCCCCTCCCTCCCACATGCTGACCTTTCAAAAAGCCCTAGTCATGAGGTGAGGGTGCAAGGGAGAACGGAACAAGCAACAGGAAATTCAAATGGAGCACTGCTTGCTCCATTCTGCCTTTCCCCACACCTCCCACCTGGTTTTTTTGTTTTTGTTTTTTTGGACAGGTCAAGCCATGTGGTGAAACAATTTGCAAGCTGCTGCCACTTAGGTTGGTTTTTTTTTTTAACAGAACGGGCTGTCCCCCCACCTGTCAAAAAGACCCCACCTGGGTGGCGGCAGCTTCTGAACCGTTTCCTTGCAAAACTTCTATTAAAAAGTCATTTAATAATGAAATGAAACAAAATGCAATGAGTAACAACCCCACACATTAATTTTATGTTTTGTACCTATCTCTACCCAAAACCACAACATTATTCCCAAATATCTATAAAATATCCCTGTTTAACAACCTCTTCTTTAATTTAATAGGACAAGATATGATTAATATCTATATCTAACCTCTCTACTAGACATGGGCACGACCAGAAAAAATGACGTTTCGAGTTTTCGTTTGTCGGAACGGGTCCATTTCGGGTCGTTTCCGTTTGTCACGAAATTTTTCAAAAAATTGTCATTTCATTTGTCGTTTGTTGTTTGTCGTTTCCACCGCGATTTAGCACGATTTGACTTCCCAGAGCATAGGGGCGTCCCGCAATCAGGGCTGGCGCTAGGTGTTTTTGCGCCCTAGGCGGCGGGCAGGGCAGGGGGGCGGGTGCCGGGGGAGGTGCAGGCAGGCGGCGGCGGTGGGCGGCCATGGGTGGGCGGCAGCTGCAGGCGGGTGAGTGGGTGGGCAGCGGCGCGGGCTGCAGGCGGGTGGCGCCGCAGGAGGGCGGGCGAGTGGGCAGTTAGGATATCACTTAGGATAGAGGTTCTGTTCTTGGCTTGCACCCCAAATGTGTGTGTGTGTGCAAGCAAATTGAAGTCGGGAAAATAGAAAATAAATGGTAGTATATAATATATTTTTAAAATAAATCCACACCTCCCACTCCCAGTCGAACCTCCCCCTTTATCCAATATCAGAAAAAAATCTTCACAAACTGCCAGAGAAGAAATAAACAATTTGCATGGTCCCATCCCATGCCCAGCCCAAATGGGCAGGTCTAAAAAAAAAAAAATAAAAATAAAATAAAATAAAATAAAATCAATACGATGTTTTATTGCTTAAAAAAACCCCTGCTGCTACTATAAAAATTCAGGCATTTAAAATAAATAAATTTCACATGTTTCTGTGGTGATTTGGTGTGTTTTTCCAGATTTCCTCGCCATTTTGGATTCCCCAATGGCATGGCGAAATCGAGGATGACTCACCCAGCCCAGCAGCCCAGGACAGGAGAAGGGGGAAAGGCGGGACCCCCAGAAACCACTCCTCTGGTAGGTGGCAAGCCTCTGGCAGGCATACGCCTGCTTTTTTGGCCGGGAGTCAGGATTTTTCAAAAAAAAACTTTTAAAACCTTTTTCTGTGCTTTGCATTGCGTGATGCCCAAACGAAGAAACCCGACCAAAGTTTTTCGGTTCAAAAAGTTCTGGCAGCTTAATTATGCCACTGTTTCCATGGAATGTAAACGATCGGAAATGACAATTTGCATGTCTCTACACCTTCCCACACACCCTGACCTGTCAAAAAACAACATACAAAAACCTCTCATTAATATCTATATCTCTAACCTCTTAATTGAAAATCATACTTTATTTTTCAATTCCTAGCTTATTACTGCTGCTAATAAATTTGAAATTAACTATTTCATCATTCAATTATATTAATCATGATCAAACATTGTTAAAATGCTATTTTAGGACATGCCTCTAAAATTAACTTAGTTATATTTAATTTATCTCCTTGAAAACCAAATGCCAATATTTCAATTATTCTCCTCACTTTCCCACCACATATGAAAATAAGTACCTATTTTCTGTCATCCTCTCTAACATGACTTAGAATAATTAACATTAATTAACATTTATTTGATTTAATTTCACCAGAGTTAAACACCTCAATTTTTCTATATTTTCATTGCAAACATAGATTCTTATATCCCATATACTCTTCCAAATTTATTTATTTTCCAATCATATACCCATCTTTCAAAAAGAAAAATTGTCCAAGAGGACACCGGCATGGTTTGGAGTTAGAGAATCCCCCACAAGGAGAGGTCCTTCTGTAAATGGAAATCCTCCCCAAATGAGGAAAATAAAAAAGAACACAAACTCTGGCAAAAGAAATGTAAAAAGATGATAAGGGAGGCAGAGAAAGACTTTGAGGAACGCATGGCTAGCAATATAAAGGGTAATAATAAAAGCTTCTTTAAATATGTTAGAAGTAGAAAACCTGCCAGAGAACCAATTGGGCCTCTGGATGGTAAGAGAGGAAAAGGAGGTTAAGGAGGACTTGGACATTGCAGAGAAATTAGTTCTTTGCGTCTGTCTTCACGACAGAGGCTTGAGCGGATTTGCCTGAGCCGCCCCTCTTGACTAAAGAATTAAATCAAATACAGGTTAAAAAGAGGAGGTTTTAGGACTAATTGATAAATTGAGGATTAACAAGTCACCGGGCCCAGATGGCATCCACCCAAGGGTTTTAGGGAAAGACCTGAAATTTTCTTAACGGTAATATGCAACTTGTCTCTTCAAACGGCCACAGTGCCGGAGGACTGGAGGATAGCGGATGTCACACCAATTTTTAAAAAAGGAAGGAGGGGGACCCAGGAAACTACAGGCCGGTTAGCCCACATCTGTCCCAGGAAGATGGTGGAAGGCCTCATCCAAGAGAAAATCTTAAAACACATAAAAGAACAAACCTTGCTGAGAGAAAATCAGCATGGCTTCTGTAAGGGTAAATCTTGTCTTACAAACCTTTTAGAATTTTTGAAAAGGTCAACAGGCACGTGGATTTGGGTGAACCGGTGGATATAGTCTATCTGGATTTTCAAAAGGCTTTTCACAGTCCCTCACCAAAGGCTGCTGAAAAAACATAGTCAGGGGATGTCTTATGGATTGAAACTGGTTGAGACAAACAAAATAGGTGTCAATGGGAAATTTTAATATCGGTATATCGGTCCTGGGACCTCTTCAAATAAATGACCTGGAGAAGGGATCAGTGTGGTGGCCAAGTTTGCAGATGACACAAAACTTTTCAATGGTAAAAACCAGAGAAGATTGTGAAGAGCTCCAGAAGGATCTCTCCAAAATGGGGCTGGGCTGAGAAATGGCAAATGCGTTTTAATGTAACCAAATGTAAAGTAATGCATTGGGGCAAAAAAATCCAAACTTCATCTATCAACTCATGGGCTCTGAGTTATCCGTGACGGATCAGGAAAGAGATGGACAGCTCCATGAAGGTGTTCATGTGTGGCAGCATGAAGAAGGCCAATTATTAATCAGGGGATTGATCAAACATTGCCATTTACAAAAAAATGCTATTTTAGGACATGTCCTCATCTAAAATTAACTTGCATTTATATTTAATTTATCTCCTTGAAAACCAAATGCTAAAATATTTCTTTTATTCTCTTGAGGGGGACTTTGAGACATACAAAATAATGAAAATAAGTGGACCTTTTTCTGTCATCTAGGGGACATAACAATGACTTAGAATGACAAAAGAAAAATTAACATTAATTAAGGATTTATTTGATTTAATTTCATTCCAGAAAGTCCAAACACAAACCATGATTTTTCTCTAGGCTTTTCCAGGGTTGCAAACAGATGAAGATTCTTATATCAGATATCTAGTCTCTCTTCCCAAATTTATTTATTCTCCCAATGGCTCTTCATGTTCTTATGTTCCATGTTTTAAGAATATTCTGTTGATCCCCTGCCTCCAATAAAATTCTATACATTTCACTTATTATACCTTTCATTGCCTTATTTTAATCTGCCATTAGTCTTCCTACTATAAAGGCATCTTAGTCTTCTTTAATATAGTTAGTAACAGAACTATTCAAACTCTTGGCTAATATGGTTGTATCTTAGAATCTTGATTTGTGAAGGAAATGGTCTATAAGCTACAATTAATTAGACCCTTAATTTTTTTAAAAAAACTAATATAATTAATGACTGTTTCCAAGAAAGTGGATTATCTCCACCTTCCATTGCTTTATTAAAAAGGGACTTGATTTAGTTTTTAACATTTTTCTAAATATGCATAATATTGCAGTCCCAACCATGAAGTTTTTCCTACTTTTGATTTATTGATGATTTCATCTCTTCTATAATTTGTTGCTCCATTAACTCTCTACTCATATTCTGAAGTCTTCCCCTTATTTTTTCAATATGCCTCTAATTTTTCCCAAAGATAGCTTCCCCAAATATATTGGGGGCTCCGCCCAAAATTCATTTATCTGTGGGGCATCTTTGCCCGCCAGAAAGAATGTGGGCACAAAGTGAAACGCCCGTACACCGGTTGCGTGGGCGGATCCCCACCTCTACAGAAGCCAAGAAGAAGAAAGACAGGCACCTGAAGACAGCACTTAAGGCCTGTGGATTAGAGATGGGCACGAAATGCTAAAATGGTGTTTAATTTTATTATTCGTTACTCCGCCGCATTTCATTTCATTTAATACAAAACATTTTTTTAAAAAAAATTCATTTTGTATTTCATTTGTTTCATTCTGGTTTTTTTTTACTTTTTTACTTTTTTACTTTTTTATTTTTAGTGTGGTCAGCGCTTTTTTATTTTTATTTTATTTGTTATTATTATTTTTATAAGTCCATGATGACGTTTTTCAAAAAACAACAAAAAACAGCTGAGAGGCCCTGGCTTGGTGCCAGCACCGAGCAGCTGAGAGGCCCTGGCTTCCCTGTGCCTCATTTACTTCCTGCCCAAACTGGCTGGCCAGTGGGCTGGACTGACATTTATTTATTTATTTTTATTTTTATTTT
This sequence comes from Phrynocephalus forsythii, assembly GCA_029282475.1. Classification (NCBI taxonomy): domain Eukaryota; kingdom Metazoa; phylum Chordata; class Lepidosauria; order Squamata; family Agamidae; genus Phrynocephalus; species Phrynocephalus forsythii. Next base: position 45,170,879 of record JAPFRF010000004.1, read on the forward strand.
TATTTTTAAAGTCCTGGCCAGGGCTGGCACAATTTTTTATATTTGTATTTATATTTTATTTTATTTTACAGCACCGACCATGTGGACCCGGGGCCCAGGTCGACGCGTTTCTAATTTTAAAATTATCTTTTCTAATTTTGCAGTGCCAACCATGCAGCTCCCAGGCAAGGTTGATGCGTTGTTGTTTTTTTTAAATTAAATAATTTTTAAAAATTATTTTCTTCTTGTGCTCCAGGCCGAGTTGTCACAGGGGATTTTCTCTCTTCTTTTTTTTTTTTTTTTCTTTTTATTCTTGCAGACCATGTGGCTCCTGGGCCAGGTCAGCTCATTTTTTATCTATTTTATTTTTATTTTTTATTTTTTATTTTTTTTTTTTGCTCATGCCCCCAGCCAGGTCGGCATGGTTTATTTATTTATTTATTTATTTATTTATTTATTTATTTATTTATTTAACAGCAGAGACCATGGGGCTCCCAGGCTGGGTTGGCACTTTTTTTACTTTTTTATTTTTAATTTACAGTGCCGACCACGCAGACCTGGGGGCCGGGTCAGCACTTTTAAATTTTTTTAATTTTTTTCCTAATTTTACAGTGCTGACCCTGGGCTGGGTCAGCGTGTTTTAAAATTTATTTTTATTTTTATTTTTATTTTTATTTTATTTTTTCCCCCATGCCTCTAGCCGGGTCGGCATGGGTTTTTTCTCTCTTCTTTTATCTTTTCTTTTACTCTGGCCAACAATGTGGTTCACTGGCTGGGTCAATGCACTTTTATTATTATATTTTTTAATTTTTGCTCATGCACCCGGTGGGATCTGCACAGTATTTTTTTTAATTTATGCATGCAGTTACCAGCTGGCCCGTGTGCTGGATCTGCACGGTTTTTTCTTTAAATCTCCAAGTACCGGCCAGCTAGTATCCATATAAAATCCTTACTGAAACCTGCTCTATCATTCATTTCCCATATTGCCAACATCTTTCTATTTTATCTGTTATATTCTTTTTCTGAGCAATATTTGTCTCTACCTTCCAATTTTTACATTTACATTTAATTGTAATATTTTTACATTTAATTGCAATATCTATATTCAGTAAATCATGTTCAGTTATTTTTATAATACCTACACCAGTATTAACCACACTCAAAATCAAATTTGTAGATACAAATATATAATCTAGCCTTTAGTTTTTCTTTAGCATAACTGAACTGAATGAATGAATGAGTAAGATAAAGTGAGCAGTAAAAAGTAAATTTCTTTTCATCTCCTTTTATCACCTTTATTTAACAATCCAGAAAAGGAAAGACTGTAATGTATTTTGTTTTTTTCACATCCCAGTTCTATCCAAATCTCTACCAGATTTCAGTTGCTGCTGACTCTTTTAATTTTATGAGATACTGTAGTCACACAAAACATAATAGAAAACTGGTTTGTTTGTTTGTTTGTTTGTTTGTTTATGTAAAGATTAAAGAACATTCCCCAAAGAGCTCAAAAAGTTTTATAAAAATCGAATTGGTTAAGGGGCAGATTGTCCCCTCCCCCTAGTTCTGGTATACATGGGGAAATAATTATTGTGTGGATGAGACGTTACTTATAGAGTTAGAGTCTCACGCATGACCTTCAGATAAAACACCTGTAGCCTGACAGACCCTTGCCCTTTTTTCATGCATTCTGTTGGGGCTCCTCCAAAGAAAGGGGGGGGGAGGAAAGGAAGGAAGAAATTTTTGCACACATGTAAAAGCACCACTTGCTAAACAGTCTGCAGGCAGCTGTAGCATGATCTAGACAGCACTGGGTGGCATAAGGAGCCTGGGTAATCCCTTGTCAAGGGTCATGGTGCAAGCCATGCTTTATGGAACAGTGGGCTTACCATACTAGCCTCTACCAGCATGCAGTTGAATCTTCACCTGAAGTATAGTTATATACAGAAAGCTGCTGAGGCATGTACTTAAAATGGCACTGGTGAAGCTCCGCTAAGGAATTCATATAACAGAGCAGTTAAAAGAATGTGCCATGAACCAGCAAATCTCCAGTTCAAATCTTCCCTCAGCCATGAAATCATTTTGTGGCCTTCACAAAGCTATGATTTTACAGCCTCTCATTTATATATGGATGTCAATAATACTAGTATATTTTACAAAATGATTGCAAGGCTTACTGAGAGAATGCATGTGAAATCCCCAGAGCCCACAGAGAATGATGTCATAAGGATACTGTGCACTATGCAATACCACAGCTGATGGGTTACCAGAAGAAGCATGCTGGAAACCAACTGCTTGACAGATTTTCCCCCTTTAGACTCGTATTTCCAAAGTTGCTTGTTCTGAAGCATCACTACAGAAGATGGCTTTCCTTTACAATTTATTCAGTAGAGACTGCTGCGATTTTTGCCTCAAAGCAGCATTTCTTAGAGTCAGAAATAAGTAAAATACCATAATTTTGGATGAAATAGTACTTCCTGTTTAGCATATGGTAGTTCATCAACCCACAGAGTAGACTGTGGTTTTATTTTATCAGTTTTTATGGGTGATGCTACAAAGAGCCATTCATTTAAACACACACACACACACACACACACACACACACACACACACACACACACACACACACACACACGGGGTGAGGAGGAGAGAGAGAGAGAGAGAGAGAGAGAGAGAGAGAGAGATTCAACTCAAAACAAGGTTCAATTCGTTCCAACATTCTATGGTCAAAGTTCACACTTAAACTGTCCATAGGTGGTATCTAGAAACTCAGAAAAATCAGTCTACTTATATAAGTGGTAGGACCACATAAATCCAGCCAACCAGCTTTCGCAAGCCATCAACTATGCAAAGCTAAACCCACGTTTCACCTTCAACCTATATTGCAAGCGTTGTGGTCATTTTAATTCACCACAGCACAAGCAACTGCCTGGCTTTAGAACTTGTTTGGTTATATGTATGGTATATATTGGGCTTATAGATGAGGTTTTTGTCTGAGAAAATATCTGCGAGCTGAATTCCCTGTCTTCTGTTTTTGTTATTAGTTACGCCTGGCAATGATGTTCAGGTTTTTTTTTAACAATGCCATTTCCTGTGATCAAGCAAAATCCAGGTTTTGATTAATTTAATGTGAGGTCATGTTATCTAAACAGACGTTATTCAGGCGTAGTTGCACTGGACTGGAACCAGTGAGCCCAACCTTTTATTTTGGAGCACTCAGACAAAAAGGCGGTGTTTGATCTTCAGAATCAGCCTGATGCTAAACATAGCCATGAACAAACTTTGGAAATGGGTTGTTCACAATCCCCCTGTTAGGCTGGTATTCATTCAGGCACCTGAAAAGAAATTATTCACATACAAAGGAATTACCATGTGAATGGCGTTTCCACACAGTTTCTGCATATGCTGCCTTGCATTTTTATCAAGACTGCAAACACAAACCAGCGTGAGAAAGCAGGTGCTCTTTTCCTCTATCTTTTGAGCATCAGTCTTTCCCAGCAGTTAGCTGTGTGCACTAATGGCTGAAGAACAGAAACTTTTTTGGTTTGGATCCAAATTCCTAATGTAGACATTGGTTTGGCAGAGGGAGGGGGGGTAGATGTGCCAGGCTTTGGATCCAGATTGCATTGTATGGCCTACCATTTAAAAGAGGGCCTGACAGAGGAGGGTAAAACAAGTCAGTGCCTTCAAGAACAGCATGCAATGTCAACGTTTTCAACAGCAAACACTCTGGGGAAGGATTCCTCTGGGAACCACATCCTGGAGTTATGTCCACTCCATTCATTATGGAAGAGGGAGGGAGGGAAATTCTGAGCCTAAAAACCATACCAATGAGTGCAACTGAATTTATATTCCAGCAAGGATCCTTAGGACCCACAATATGACTTCAAATGAGGGAGTTAGATATCTCATCTCTCCATCATCACTTCCTATTTTGTTTGGTTTGGTGTGTTTTCTTCTATAAATGATCATTCTCTGAAGCGGAACCTGTTTTTCCTTTTGGCCTCCTGGGCAGGAGGCAACAGCATGGTAACAATCAGTAAACATAATGTGAGGAAGACATGCACAAAATATATCACAATTCTTGATAACAAAAACAACATATACCAAAACACCACTTTGAAGTACAGAAAGGATGGAAGAACCCCTCAAACTTTTGCATCTTGGATTAAAAAAAAAAGAATAACAGCAACATGAAAAAGTTAATAGATCTTCAGAACAAAGCAATCCAAGAAGATTAAAGATTAAAGGATTTTTAGACAACCACATTATTCATCTGAGTATCAAAGAGTACAGCTTTTTTGTGAGAAAGAATTCTGAAATGAAAGAATTTTGCAGTTGTGAAGTCCATTTAAGATAAATCTGGCATTCTTACCCATCAAAGATAAAATGCTGAAAAAAAATATGAAAAAAAATATGGATGAAAGTATTTTATTTCTAAAACCAGTAAATGGTTTGCATGTACAGTGGACCCTTGTATAACAAACAGCTTGTATAACATAAAATCTGTACAACATATATAAAAATTGGGGAAAATCCATACAACATAAAAATGGGATTACTCCATTTTCAATGCATGCCTATGGGAATTTGTATAAAGGAAAATTTGCTTAACATAATTTCATTTGGAATGAATTAATTACTTTATACGAGGTACCACTTTATTTGTTGACCGGCATATATGAATATTTGAGGTCCCTGGCTGTCTAACAACTTTTGTCCTTTTTTAAGATGCATTTTTAAACAGAAAGTGTGAATTACTAAAGCACAAAAATTGGAAATGACTGGGTTAACTCTACTTGATCAGAGTAATCTCATTTGGACTGACAAAATGGTGAACATAGTGGATGTCATGACCTCCCCTATGAAAGGTCCTGAACCTGGATTCATCAAAAGTGCTGTCCTATTATACAGCATGCATTAGTTAATTCAAACACACATTTGGTGATTAGATCAAGGAATAGTTATTGAATAGCTTAGCAGTTTTTGCATAAAGCATATCTGAGTTTAAATACACTATTACTGACGATGGCAAGTTTTTTTACTGATTCTAATTGCTTAATATCTTACAAGGCCTGACTTTAGTGGCCTAAAGATTGAAAAATGCCAAATTATTTGTTTTTAAAGACAATTTCATCTCTTAATTCAAAATGAAAATAAGAGCAATGTGTTTAAAATAAATTTCATGCATTAGTTTTCAAGGAAGCAAATTAAAACCAGCCATAAGAGAAATCATTATAATACATATTCTGGTCATTGAATTCTTTCTGAATTCCAGCACAACTTGGACAGTTGTTTTGGGAATTATGGCACCACATGTAAATATACCAAGCTTTGCCCCAGTTTTTCTGGGCCATTTTCTAGTATTCCATTATTTTGGTACTCTTTCATAAGGAAAATATTGAAATCAATACCGTGTATTTTCCACATCTCATCAATTTTGTTGATTTTTTTAAAAAAAACATAAAACAATATCCACTGTATTCAATAGAATCTTTATTTTGTGTATAAAAGGACTATTTCTCAAAAAAGAAAAAATGTGAGAAAAATTGGGTGTGTATGTGTGCAAATATTTCTGCATTTATTACTGATAAAAAAGTATTTGTCTTTTTACTTTCAGCTGGGGATGGGAAATTTCTCAAACTCTGTTCCCCAAGAAGCTGTTCTTATATCAGCTGTCCCCTGTATATTATGGTAACAGACAATGGGATGTTAGGCTTTTTGGGGAAGAGTTTGACTTCACTCCACACTCCATTGTCATGGCTGGCCAAAGAAATGGAGAAGGAGATCTGAGGCCATACTCTAAACTCCATGAGTCAGCACCCTAACCATTCAGGACCAACATATGACTGGAATATAACAAATAATGAGGCATACCCATCATTCCTCTCATTTCCCTTGCATTCAGAGGCCAACTGGAGATGAGATCATCCCTGACTAGGTGGAACAGGGCATGTTTTCTATGCACAAAGCAGTAGGCCCGATGGTATATTTCTATACTGCATTTTCCACAATGTGTTGTTTTCAAAGTGATTCACAAAAAGACAAATAAATGCAAAAGCAGATGTTGCAGGTATAACACATCATAACCTTGGGAGATGGGAATCTCTGATCCCTGGCTTGTCCGGGGGCAGGGTGCATTTGCCCGCCAGTCCCAGACTTTTGGCGCCAAACATGGGTGCATCTGGGACCATTTGCCCGGGGACGGGAGCCTTGATAAGGCAGCTCCCACCCTGCTCCTGCCTCTTCAGGTGCCAAGACAGCCCCACCCACCTACCCTGGGAAAGGAGAATGAGTCTTACTGCTTGCTTTGGGGCCGGATGGGAATTTTTGTTGGTTACTTGATTGGCCAGTAGTAGCCACATGTTTTCACCTATCCCTTTCTCTTTTTGTGTGGGACTGGGCATTCATTTCCCTTCCATTGGTCACAATAAAGTTAGGTGGGTAGTGCAAGAGGTAAGGGTATTCAGGTAGGCCCACGTAAGTCACCCTTAAGGTGCCAGGAAGCCCTTGTATAAAGTTAAACATCACCCCTCAATTGAGGATTTAAACAAAGCACGAATCTTAAAATCAGGCTGTCATGAGGGCTGTGATGGGCTAACAGATTCACCTATCTGGCACAATGCTGAACAGATGAGCAGCATCTGGCCAGGGGTGAAACTCCCTGAATACAAATTGGTTGGTAGGGGATAGTCACCGGTCATTACCTGCTTGCACTACGTAGCAGACACCCCCCCTTACAGGTTATAGCTGTGTTGATTGAATTAAGTTGAATTGTTAATAAATTGTGGCCCAATTCACCCATAACAATGTTTCTCGCCTATTATTTCTGGGGCTTGGGGGCAAGGGGAACTATCAAAAAAAAATTAAACAGCCATTTGTCAGATATAGGCTCCTTCCAACTCTATGATTTTGTGATTCTGTGAGATAAAGGATGAGAAAACTTGCACTTATTCATTACATTGAGTTCTGACTAACTCCTGGGTAAATGGGAATAAGATTGCAGCTTCATGCTATGAATCTATATGCAATTATGCATGTACTTGAAAATAAACTTCATGATGGTTAGAGCTGTTCGGCAGTAGAATATGCTGCCACAAAGGGTGGTGGAGTCTCCTTCCTTGGAGGATTTTAAGCAGAGGCTGGATGGGCATATGTCGAAAATATTGTGATAGGGTTCCTGCATGGCAGGCGGTTGGACTAGATGGCCCTTGAGGTCTCTTCCAACTCTATGATTCTATGATTCTATTCTATGATTCTAAACCAAGCTGAGGATATTGAGTGTGGTGCAGTGGTCAGAGTGATAGAAGTGATGGGAACACAGAAGACCTGGGTTTGAATGCCCTGTTTCAAATCCCCACTCAGTCATGGAACCTCAGAGGGATTGCTTATAAGAGCTCATTTAACTTGAAGCCCTATTCTGGTAACATTAAGTTGGTTCTGACTTGACAATTTTAATACAGTCTACTGAACACAGTGAGACTCACTTTTGAATAGGGTGTGCACAGATGTGTCATGTTGCACATGGACACAACACAACTAGCTCTTGTGTTGGGTATTTTTTAAAAAACATGGATCACCTGTTGAAATATTTTCTGCCTGAATACCTGAGGTTAGTATGCAAACTGAGCAGCCATTTTAGTGAACATGTAATGTTTATGGGCACAGGAGAGAAGTAGGACATTCAGTGGATTTGCAGGAGCAAGATTTAATGCACCTAAATACATTTGTTACAATAACTCTTAAACATGAGCGCTTAGGAGGAAAAAAAAGTCTTTCCAGGTTTTGTGAAAGAGTTAATCTGTCTTTGGACTGAGTGTGATCAAAACAGGCAGGGGTTTTGAAGTCAACCCTGTTGCCCTTTATAATAAGAGGAAATGCATTTGCCTTCTTAAAAATGGAAAGCTAAATAGACTTGACTTCAGCAGTGAAAGCATTTCTTTCTCCTTCCGTAATCCATTCGTTTTAGAGTTTAACATGTCTTATTTCTTTAAAATGCAAAGCATAAAATGGGGTGGTGGAATGTAAATTAATGAATATATTTATGACAAGATCTTTGAACACTGCTTATAAGCTTGCTGTCAGAATTAGTAATGCTGAAACCATATCATATTAGTGTGGCAGAACGGCTGTTTTGCTCAGTGTAAGCACACAGACCTAATCAGGCTAAGTCCATAGAAGTTAGCAACACCACCGTCGAGTGCACACCCTCTCTCCAGATATTGACACCTGAAGTCTCATTCTTTTGACCCACTGAAATTTAAAAGCAATTAAATGTCATGACCAGGTTCCTGATGCTCCTGGTATCAATAAATAAAACTCTTATCTCAGAGCACATTGTCAATATTTGTACCCACATGAAAAACTAACCTAAATGGGTGTGTGCATGTGCATATATGCTATCAGTTAACTCCACTATTGCACCAAGGGAACTCTGCTAGTGCAATTTGATTTCCTTCCACAATTCTACCTTCCTCCATACAGCAGCCGTGTTTGCTCTTTTAAAAAAAGAATTGCTTGAGAAGACTTCACAGTCTTCTGAAATAAATTTTAGTCCAAGCCATGGAGGGAACACACCGTTTTCCATTCAATGTGGCGTGGATAATAGCTTAATGGAGCCTATTATCCATGGGGAAGCAAGTCAATGTTGCAAATGTCCCAAGAACATCTGTGTGAACCTCACAACTTCCATGGGTTAAAATAAGCTCTCTGGACCAGGGTAGGAAATAGACTCTTTCTACTCCCTTCTTTACAAATCAGCCAGGTGCTGTATTGGATCTACAGGCCTGTTTTACTGCATGAGGGCTCTGTAGTGACTGTTCTGCTGAATTTGTTAAAAGGAGTCATGTGTTTCTGTATTATTTTTTATGATGCAGCTCTGCAGGATGTGCTAGGCTCTGGAGAAAACTACACATTTTCCCCACCCATAAAATCTTCAGCGACAATCAAATTTATTTTGAAACTGAAATGCCTGTGTATTTTTTCTGCCTTTCCCCACTGAGTAGCATCTCGAGGTATACAAATACTATGCATTTATCAAGGGACAAATCTACTGTCCCATATCAGATGATGACTTAAGAGACAGAACACTGTTTTGTCAGATGTGCGTGCATGAACAAAAGTTCCCAGAATTGTCCAGTAGCTATGCTGCCTGGGAAACGCTGGGAGTTATAGTCTAAAGACATGAATGTTCACACCTCTTTTTAAGAATATTGTCTGCATAATTTGACACATTTCAGGCAAGATGCCAAAGGCAGTCAGAAATATTTGTTGAACGTTTTCAAAGGACTTTGAGCTCTTTTTAAAAATCCACTAATGCTAATCTGTCTACTACTTACAAATCAAACACATCAGAAGCACTTCACACTTCCACCAGCAAGGCCTAACAATGACCCATACTTAATGGGTGTTGGAAAAGGTTCCATAGGTGGGACTTTCATGCACTCTAGGCCTTTGTTCACCTAATGAGCCTATTCAGATCATGGTCCACCTATAAACATTTTCAGGCTATTGTCCACTTAACGATATTCTTTCTTTCTTTCTTTTCTTTTCTGTTTTTTTTTTTTGCATGCTCTTTGTAGCTCTACTGTTACCTTTTAATGTTCTAAGATGCCTCCTTTAATTGTCTGTTCTTAACTTGAATATGTCTTAAATGATCCAGGCTGTATATTGCCCCTCATTATTGTAAGCCACCTTGGGTCCTTTTCCAAGGAGAAAGGTAGGGTAAAAATATTTAAAAGAAATAAAAGAAATAAATATTCAGGCCTTTGTCCAACTTATGAGCCTATTCAGACCAGGGATGTGAAATCAAGGTGAACTATAACATGGTGGTCTCACTACTAACCTTCCTCAGACTGATGGAGCTGCTTGGATGAGCAGCGAAATGTTTCAGTCTCTCAAGAAAAGATGTCCAGTTGCCATGACTCAACTTCCAGTTAGAATTTTAGTTGTTTTTAATAAGCGGCTCTTAAGCTTAGTACAGTGGAACCTTGACTTACGACATTAATCCATTCCAGTGGTCTAGACTTAAGTCAAACATGACTTAAGTCAAATGAACATTTCCCATAGAAAGTAATGGGAAAGCGGATTAATCCGTTCCAGATGATGAAAAAGACCCCCGAAAACAGCAATTTAACACAAATTTGACTGGGATAGGAGATTCCTTCTGGGGATGTAAATGAAATGTCTCTTCAAAGAGAGGAAGAGGCAGTGGAATTATAGTCCACAAGTTATATGCCTCCACTTTTTAATGTTCATAGCAACAATGTCTAACATTTAAGTTTTACTGATTTTTAACCTGACGTTCCAAGTTCTGAACAACTCTATGCTTACCATTAGAGTCCCACAACTGTACAGCTCCCCAACTAAAATGCTTCCACTGTGTACCAGACTTCTGCAGCCAGATTTTTTACAAGACTGAGCCGACTGTCTAACCAGCGAGGTCAGCCCCGAGCTCCCGGCCCTTCTTCTCCTCCGGCAGCAGCGGCGGCTTCGGTGAGACCGAGGACCAGCTCCAGGTGCTCTGACCTGGCCTCGCCGAAGCCGCCACTGCCGGAGGAGGGGAAGAAGGCAAGAGCAGTTTGGAAGCGGCAGCCGCGATGCTGGGTTGTGGCTGCCGCCCAATTCCGGTGCCTTGCGCCAAGGCTCCGAGATGTAAGTCAAAGCCTGCAACTCAAGTCAAACAGGCCCCTTCTTGCTGCAAGTCAAATATGATGCAAGTCAAGCAGTATGTAAGTCAAGGTTCCACTGTATGTTTAATTGTATCTCATTACCCTCATTTATTGTGATTTTAACTGTTTGTGCCTTTTAATCATTTGTAAGTCATCTTGATCACTGCAGATGGCGACTGCAGCAGCAAAATAAAATAAAAAAACACCTGCTTCTTGGGAGGAAAGCAATGGCAAACCTAGATAGCATCCTAAAGAGCAGAGACATTACTTTGCCAACAAAGGTCAGGATAGTCAAAGCTATGGTTTTTCCAGTAGTGATGTATGGAAGTGAGAGTTGGACTATAAAGAAGGCTGATCGCCGCAGAATTGATGCTTTTGAGCTGTGGTGCTGGAGGAGAGTCTTGAGAGTCCCCTGGACTGCAAAGAGATCAAACCTATCCATCCTGAAAGAAATCAACCCCGAATGTTCACTGGAAGGACAGATTTTGAAGCTGAGGCTCCAGTACTTTGGCCACCTCATGAGAAGAGAGGACTCCCTGGAAAAGTCCCTGATGCTGGGAAAAATCGAAGGCAAAAGGAAAAGAGGAGGACAGAGAATGAGATGGTTGGACAGTGTCATCGATGCAACCAAAATGAATTTGACAAAACTCCGGGAGGCAGTGGTGAGCTCTGGTCCATGGAATCACGAAGAGTCGGACACGTCTGAACAACTGAACAACAAGTCAGCTTAGGTCCCTTTTGGGGAGAAACCTGGGACAGAAACAAAACAACCCCCCAAAGTAAACAAATGTTTGGACCATACAATATTGTTTTAAAGATAGTGAGGGCTGACGGTAGGCCATTATAAATGAGGACAAACTGACCTATATGTGATTGTATGAGCTGAAATGCCAGATAAAAAGAAGCATCTATGACAAAAATTAAAAAGTAAATAAATGTGTTCCATAGAAAACAAAGGAGATAGGCAAGACCTCTATTCCCTTCTCTCAGACAACATCAGATTTAGACCAAACAAGCCAACACTCAGTAACCACTTCTTCTTTCATTTTGGGAGTGGAAAAAGAACTCTTGATATGATAGAAGAGAAAGGGCCTAAGGATCCACATTCCACAGTCATTGCCTTTGCCATCTCTTTATACACTGTTTATGGAGGTATTTCCACATTGGTTTTCTTGGGCTATTTGTCTCTTTCTGGCTCCAAGGGCAAGTTTTACATTGCATTTCTTAAAGTGTGTTATTTGCTTATTACCGCTGAAGGTGGAAAGAGGGTGGAAAATAACTAGCAACCTTATTGGAGGTTTATTGCTATTGGCCGTGGTGAAAGCTATTTATCTGAACTGACCTAAACAGATTTATTACTAGGTACACTCAGTGCTGGAAGAAAAGCTCATTCTGCAGAAGTTGCACTCCAGTCAGTATTTAATGTCTCCTTCACACCCTAGCAGCAATTTCAGCTTGTTTCTCTTGACATTTGTATTGATTTGCAACTGAAGTAAAATCCGCAATATTAGTATTGTCACTCCCCTTGACTTGACTTAGCCCTGGCTATTGCTACAGATTTCATTGCTCAGGTAGGCAGTTCTACTCATTCTCAGATGCACACTCTGGACAAATGCAAGACGGTAGTCAGATATAAGCGATAATCAAGCAAAATGGAAGCAAATGGGAAACTTAAGGTCACAATGGACTATCTTACTTCCTAATAAGTGCAATTCTGGGACTGTGGTTCCCAGAATCTTCTCAGTTGCAGTCCAAAATGTAATTTTGACAAGCTTTGGAAATCAATGGTATTGGAAGGGTGAATCAATTATTTCTCACCTCTACCACTCCCATTTCTAGGTGTGTGTGACTCAGTGGGCTCGAACGCTGAGACTGTCGGCTCCAAACTCAGCAGCTTGGTAGTTCGAATCCCGGGTGCCATGCAATGGAGTGAGCTCCTGCTGTTAATCCCAGCTCCTGCCAACCTAGCAGTTTGAAAGCATGTAAATGCCAGTAGATAAATAGGTACCTCCTTAAAAAGCAGGAAGGTAAAACAGTATTTCCTTGCAGCCAAGCTGGCCATGTGGCCATGGACCTGCACAACACTGGCTTTTCAGCTTGAATAAGGAGATGAGCACCACCCCTAGAGTCGGACACAACTAGCATGCATGTGCAGGGGGAACTTTTACCTTTACCACTCCCATTGGCCTTCAACAGTATGTCCATCCCAATCAGTTTATAAAGGGATTTGTGCTATTGTGTTAAAAATACGCATTTAATGCATCCATATATTTGGCCTCTATGCATTTCTCATCATTTATTCTCTCTCAAAATACATGCTATTGGATGGATTTTCATGTCATATTTCAGTACCATGTCTTTTGGTATCTCAGTGTAGCACAAGCAGGATGTACATGCGGACTGTTTAGTAGAGAACCACTGATCCCTTCCACCAGTGAGGAATTAGAATTTATTGTATATTTATGATTTGTAGCCATTAATACCCGTCTTACTCACAAAAACCAAACTTATCCACCATCCAGCACTGCTCAACCTAAAATTTGTCCCCCTGTCTGAAGATCTGAGGAAGGATAACAATTCCCTAAGATCTCTGCTGAGTATACAGCATCTCAGTCACATTCCAACTGTCAAGATAAGTGAAGAGACCTGTTGATGCATGAGGCTGTATGTATGGTAATTCCTTAGGACATTCTAATGTATTTAGAGAGGAAGAGGCCATCTTGGAAGCATCTTGGAACTGAAGTAAAAAAAAACATTGGGCTGGCAAAATGTTCACCCTAATATGCTTGTGTGTGTGTGTGTGTGTGTGTGTGTGTGTGTGTGTGTGTGTGTGTACACTGTATATGAATCCCACTGAGAATGTTCCCTGTAATGTATTCATAATCACCAATTTGAATGGCTGAAAAAGGCTTCAGAAATATTTAGATCATTAACATATTTATCTTTCTCTGGGCTGCCAGATAAGATCAGCTTGAATATATTCCAATTTACCCTAATATTCCCAGCTACCTGCTTTAGTTAATTTAATGACATCCTGTTCTTACTTTCTGCAGCCTATAAAAAGGGGACTTTTTTCGTTTTGCTTTTTGTTAACTGCAAAATAAACAGTGAGCCTCTCATGCCTTGTTACTTGAGTTTCAGATTCAAAAGCCTGACATTTAAGCTTAAATATTTATTCGTATTTGAAACAGCATGATTGCATAATAGCATGAAATCCAAGAAAATACAGAGGATAATAGTGTACTGTGATGCTTTGATTAGCTATATGCCAACCTGAGAAGTAGGAAATGTCAATTTCCATTGCCTGCATTGCACTGAACCATATAGTTAGGGAGAGAGATGTGTGTGGTGCCCTGTGGTGGTGGGGGGAAGGCAATCAGGATCAAAGTAAACCATCAGCAGCAAGGGGTTTTGAAAAGAGAAAGAAGAAAAAGGGAAGGGTGTGTGTGGAGGGAAGGGAGAAGGAGCAGCAAAGAACAAAGCCAAGAGAGATAGCAAAGAACTGAGTGTACTTATTGACTGGTTATGTATGGCTGTAGGGCGTGGAACACAGCCAGGGAAGCAATTCGGAAATCAGCCTTTCCAAAATATGCTGTTATAAATGAATGAACACTGATCTGTCTTTATTAGCTACTATGCCAATCTTTTGGGGGCCAGTAATAACCTTTTAATGATCCAGGGTGCAGTGTAAGCACAGAGTAAAACCAAGCAAATCATTATTATGCTAAGGATTGTAGACAATTTAGACCTTTAGTAGCTTATCAATGCAGTTGATGCAATTCTGGTACCTGGTAACTTTTTTTCCCCAATGTGAAGGTCATGTCAGTCTGTCTTCCAAGGGACACTTGGAGCATAGAATCTAGATGCTTTGCTAAATTAAACCTGTTAATCTTCAAAGTGCCACAACATTCCTTACATTTATTTATTAGAAGTAACAACTGGACATAATCAGGAGAACAGTATTCCTTATTTTAAGCGGTTGAGGAATACTGCTGATCCGCATTCATGTACAGAACAACATAATATCATATATCATGTGCATATTGTGGTGTGCTGTGGAGTGTGGCATACGACTGGAGGAAACCTTTCATTCTGTCAGGGGGAACAGCAAAGAGGGTTTTATTGGTTTACCCCCTCATTTAAATTATCTTAACAGCATAACCTTTTGCGCTCTGTGCTCAGGTCTACACAACCCAAGGACATGAAAGAAATCCAATAGCTTGGCTTTTTTAAAATTAATTAACCCAGGGACTACTATAATCACATTATTTTGACTTACCTTCAGAAACAATAAGAGAAGGGATTTTCTGTCTCCAGCATGCTCCCTCTCCCCTGAGTTCCTTTAAGAACTGCTAATGAAGGCATCTTTTAGAACTGTCTGTAATCTCTGAGAGGACATGAAAACACTGGTCCCAAGAAGGGAAGATGGACCACGGGAAAAGATCATATTTCACATACAAGTCCTCCATTTCAGAAAGTGAGCCCATAATTAATAATGATAAGCTGTGCAAATAGGGTAAAGGTTGCATATCAAAGGCATCACGTGGTATGTGTTTTTGTAAAATAAATAAATATATACCAAGCCGAGATAGGAAGCTAATATCTGCTTTTTTTTCCAAATAAAGGAAGCTTGGAATGGTTGCAACCCTTTCAAGGGTTAAAAGATTCCAATTAGCTTGCGGGTCATGTATCACACTTGAAGTGTCTAAGCTTAAGGACACACTTCATTGAACTCCATCCAGCAGGCTTCATGCTTATGAAGGTGTTCCTCTTGATTGCTTTTCATCTGGGCTACAAAACGATTTGGTTGGAGCCTGACATTGATTAAGTGCAAGAGAACCGTGTTTTACTGTGACAGCTGCTGTGGGCCTCTGTCAACAAATCAATGGATTCCCCCCCTCCCCTGTCTTCTTAACTCCACCATTAGCATCCTGCTGTTACCAGAGATGAAAAACATCTCTATAGCCGCCTTTGTGATTGACCACTTTCTGATTTGCCTCTCACAGAAATGTTCCTGTGGAGGATGAACCTAACCTCATACTTAGTGCACTGGATTCTTCAGAATACAGAGAGCACAGAAGGGCGAGTCATTTTGCTGGGGACAAGAATTAAAAACCACTTAGCTCAAGGAAGGTTGTGCCTCCATGTAACAACAGGAGGATTATGGACCTGTCAGTTCCGAAGGAGGCCCTCAGTTTTAGCATTGAGTTAGAAGGGAAGTGGTCCATACATGCTCAAGGCAGCTTTCTCTTTTATACAGAGATGGGAACTTTATTCCCAGCATAGCCCAGCCAGCATAGCCACAGGCCATATTGACATGGGGATTATGGACGTTATTGTCAGAACAAATGCAAGAGCAAGTGATTTGCATTATTTTACAGATCACACCACTCCCCCCACCCGTCCAAACAAACTCTCCTCATTTTTGTCTTTATTATGGCTTCATACTTCTCCACAGTTGGACCTTAATGAGCTGAAATGGAACTTGATTGCTACATCTTTTTTAAAAGTTATCACTATACTTAAAAACATGGGAGTCTCACCAAATTGTTTATGGTTGAAATGCATAAAAGAAGTTTATTTTAAACACAAAATAAAATACATTCAGTTCTTTTGTTTTATATAAAATTATATAATGGTTTTTATCAAACATTACTATATTTAACAGATATTACAATTCCCTCTCTATCTAGATGTTATGTTAACAACTCCCTATCTATCCCCTCTCTAATCTGGCTAAGCGCATACACTGATTTAGATATGTACACCAGCTCCGCCCACAAACAATCCTATTGGTTAAACTAATCTGGCATTTTAATATTCGTGAGCTAATCAAGCAGTTCACTACAGAATTTATTTATTTATTTATTTATTTATTAGATTTCTATACCATGCCATCCAGCAACAGAAGCCACTCTGGGTGGTTTACAAAATTAAGAAATACAAAATGTAAAAATAATATACAATATATATAAACAGTACAATATAATAAACACAATAAACATAACAAAATAAATCAAATTAAATCAAATCAATAGGATGGTAAGATAGCAAAAGAACTAAAGGCAGAACAAAAGGTGAATGAGCAGTGAGCCAACACAATAGACTAATAGCCAGGGAAAGCCTTTCTATATAACCATGTCTTAACATGGCTAAAGGTCCCAAATTGGGTCTGTTTTGCAAACCCAAGCCAAACAGGCTATAAGTGTGGGGATAGCCCACGTGGTTGGGGGCCTTTTGTGGGCTTATCTTGCCTCATAAAAGGTGTGCCTGCCTCTGACACATTCTCTCTTTGCTGCACTTAGTACCCTCCCTCCCTCCCTCCCTTAAGAAGTATTAAGAATGAGAATAGCTGGTCGCTTTGGGGACGGATGGGAATTTTTGACCATCATTCTGATTGGCACTGGTCTGGTGGTGAGTTTTTGCCCATCCCATTCTCATTGCTTAGTCAGGCAGGTTCCCAGATTATCGGTCACAACGGGCAGGTAGTGCAATTTGTTTGGAAGATGAGTTCATGGTATGGTCCCAGTAATGGGAAGAGGGAAGCTTTTAATAGGGAATTAGTTAGATAGTAGTTAGGGTTAATAAGTCATAGGTTGTGGTAAAAGTGACTCACGGCTGCCCATTTCAGTAAGTAGTTTGACAAACTGGAAAACTGCTACGGTAAGATTATGGCAGGCTTCCAGTTTGAACTCACTTAAGACTTTATGGCCTGAGAATTAGGAAAACAGGCCAATGTTGAATTGCACTATGGTAGCCCCCTTTAATTAGGGTTTGTTAATAATAATTGTTTCAATAAATTTTTGGCCCAATTTTAAACCTGACCACTAGTCTCACCTGTTTATTTCGGGTCTGGGGGTACAAAGATGTTTCTTAAAGACATAGCATAAGGGCCAAACAGATTTCAGGTGGGAGTTGTTTCCAAAGTCAAGGGGCCACCACAGAGAAAGCTCATTTTCTCATTAGGGATTTATGGGCCTCCTTCAGTGATGGCACCCTCAGATGCCCGACTGAGATGAATGGGTATAATGGGGCAAGACTTTGTGATGAGAGCCACTCTGACAGAATCTTTATACCTCTCATTTTGGGTTCCTTCGGGGAGAAAGGTGGTATAAAAATAAAGTTGTTTTTTATTTTTATTTTTATTATTATTTTTATTATTATTATTATTATTATTATTATTATTATTATTATTATTATTATTATTATTATTATTATTATTATTATTATTAATTATATTCATGTGGATTTCAAACAGTAATATATCAAGAGATTCTCCTGCTTGATGAAGAACAGCATCTGTTACCCAAACCAAAGTACAGGAGTTCTCTCCCAACCCCATATCCCCCAGTTCAGTTTTCATGGTTTCAGTTACCCACAGTTTATCATGGGTTAAAAATGTGGAAATTTTAAGATATTTCAGGAGACCACATACTCCAGCTTCTTGCTTCTTATATTAAGAGTTTCATGCAGGAATCATACAAGAGGCCATACTTTTGCCCTTCTTGTATGATCATGCTTGCATGTTGTATATAGGAATCGCTAAAACCCATGGTTTGGTTTTGGATATCTGCATAGGTCTTAGAGCAGTGATGGCAAACCTTTTAGAGACGGAGTGCCCAAACTGCAATTCAAAACCCACTAATTTTTTTTGCAAAGTGCCAATACAGTAATTTAACCTGTATACAGGTGGCTATGAAGGGGCGATGTCGGGTGCCCACAGAAAGGGCTCCAAGTGCCACCTTTGGCATCCGTGCCATAGGTTCGCCATCACTGTCTTAGAGCATATCCCCTGTGGCTACCTGTACCTGGTACCCCCACTCTGTCAGGTTATTAAAGCACATGAGACACAGAACCCCAGAGAGGTTTCTTCCTTGCCCTACCATTAATATTAACAATACTGATAACTTCCTGTAAATACCAATCCCTCTGTCATGTCTTCATCATTCCTAAAATCTGCAATGCAACTCACCAGCTCACTGCCAAATGGTAGAGCCTGTCCTCATTTCTCTCACTTTTTATGTAATTTCTTGGTGAGTACCAGCAAAAAGAGAATTTCTTCTCCATTTCAGCTGCTGGTCATATATTGGCTGTTTAGTATGGCAACTTGATGAATGCCTGTCCCTGTCTATCAGAAATTAATTTTTGCGAAGGGGGTGGGATTAATTGTTAAACATCGCATCTACTAAAGGTGAGCAAGGCATGGTTTGCCCCTGGGTAAAGAGCGGCAGCATAGAAATAAGCAGGCAGTGGCATCTCTCTTATAATCCTATATAAATTCCTGGTGAGCCAAGCATTGAGGTCATTTTCTAATGAGGGGCAAATGGTTTGATTGCTGTTGCTGTTATGTAACATCATTCATAATTAACCATCCCTCTTTAGGTATTTATTGGAATTTTTGCTCTTTATAATGTCTTCATTAATTATTTCAAAATCACAACAGATTGGTCTGGTTGGGACGCTAAGCTCACCTTGCCACCTAAGTGTGTTTTCAATTTTGAAAGCCATTCCACCTGCCTGTAATTAAAAGCTATTCCATGAAAATCTTCTCTGGTGGTTTTCACGGACCAGCAGATTCCAAGCAACTCCACATCGTCCCCCATCCAAACTAACCATTAGCACTTCAAATAATTCTTGCTCAGGGAACCATGTAGTATATACCCTTCATGGTATCTTGATTTCAGACTATTTGTCGAAATAACACAGTTTGAGCACGTTATGGCTGCTCTTCTTTCCTAAAACCCACCTAGGACTCTATTGCACTTATTACATTGGGTTTTTCAAAATAAATGTCTAAAAGTACTTCGAACCTGGGACAGACACTTTAATCCCCCAGAGTAATGTTTTGTTGCAGAAGCCATACAGAAAGGGACCTACACGACAGGCACCCTGTCACGTTGTTACCTGAAGAAATGAAGACAATGTCCCCAACTTTCAGCCACTTGCCATGTAGTTTGGTCCTAAACAGATAACAGCTGAGGAAAACTGTTGCAGTTTTGATTGTCTATTGCATTTAGAGATGGGCACGACCAGGAAAAATTACGTTTTGAGTTGTCATTTGTCGGAGCCGGCCTGTTTCGGCTCGTTTCCGTTTTTCACGAAATTTTCCAAAAAGTTGTCATTTCGTTTGTCGGATTTTCATCTGTCGTTAGTACTGGTTTTTTGGGGGGGAGCGGGCTCCTGGAGGCACCTCTCTGGGGTGGGTGCCTCCTCTGGCCCGCCATGAAGGGAAAGCGGGCTCCTGGAGGCACCTCGTGGGTGCCTCCTCTCCTCACCCGCTACAAAATCGCATGCATAGCCAATTGGATATGCATACCATTAAGTTGCAGTTGCAGCAGGCAGAGGCACCTCTTTCGGGTGCCTCTGTGACTCACTGCCTGCGGTGCACTTGGGCTGGGGAACGAAGTGAGAGAGGACCCCTACGGGCGCCCGCTGTGACTCACTAAGAAGGGAAGTGTACTTGCTGTAGTGCAGTGCGAGTACACATATCTGGCTTGGGGTTAGGGGTTAGCGCAAGGGCTAGGCTTAGGGTTACTGGTAAGGTTAGGGTGAGTTACTGGGGTGCACCTCTGGGTGCCTCTCTGACCCACTAAGAAGGACAGTGTACTGGCGTATGGGTTCGGGTTAGGGTTCGGGTTCGGGTTCGGGCTAGGGTTAGTGGCTTTTTATGCCCGACTGGCACATCCCAGAAGTCTTGGTCAAAACCTGGCCAAGTGGCCATGCAATTGGTGGAATGGCTCCAAAAATTTGCATGGTCCACTCCCATGGCCAGCCCATCATTGCGCAGGTGTAAAAAAATAAAAATAAAATAAAATAAAATAAAATAAATGGAGACATTTTGTTGCAAGAAAAACCTACTGTAAAAATTCAGGCAGTTTTAAGATAGCTATTTTCGCATGTTTCTGTGGTGCTTTGGTGTGTTTTTGGACCCCGCGATTTCAAAATAAATATTGCGGTCGCCCCATTTTGGATCCCCGCCCGCACCGCATGGCATGGTGAGTTGGCGAGACGACGAGAATGCGCAGCCCAGGAGAGGGGGGGAGGCCGGGGACCCCACCCCCCAGAAACCACCCCTCTGGTAGGTGCCCTCACTGAGGCAGGCATATTTTCACCTGCTTTTTTGGCCGGGAATCAGGTTTTTTTATTTTAAAACTTTTTTTCTCTGCCACGCCGCTTGGCGAGTTGCGACTCGACGAGGATGCGCACTTTGCGCAGCCCAGGAGAGGAGAGGGGGGAGGCCGGGGACCCCCCCCCCCAGAAACCACCCCTCTGGTAGGTGCCCTCAGGCAGGCATATTTTCGCCTCATTTTTGGCCGGGAATCGGGGGTTTTTTATTTTTAAACTTTTTTCCTGTCCCTCTTGGCATCGCGCAATCGCTGCGATGCCAGGAACGACAACAACAAATCAGACCCAATTTTTCTCTAGTCGGTTCGAGTTCAAGTTCTGGCAGAGTAACTGTCGTTACCGTTTCCGTTACGTAACGGAAACGAGAAACGGAAACGGAAACGAGAATTTCGCCAAGTCGTGCCCATGTCTAATTGCATTTACATTCTTCTTTGAGCTCAAGGTGGTGTACAGAACTCTTTCTCTCCCCACGTTCACTTTATGCTCATGACACCAGTATGAGGTCACTTGTGTTGAGAGACCACAAATGGCCCAAGTTTGGGTAATCACACTGGGCAATAGACTGCAATTTGGAATGCTTGCAGAGTGGTGTGATGCTATCTATTTCTTGGTGATCACAAGATGCAGGGGGGAAGGCACTTCAGCCCACCCCCAACCAATGCTCAAGCTGGACCTTTTTTGGTCCAGCTGTAGGGATTCCACATTTGGGGTGTGAGCAGGAGTGATCCCTCTACAGATGGAATTACTTCAAGAGAGATCTCCTCTTTATTTACATATTTATAGCCCTTGATGCAGTGCTTCCCCAGCCACTTACCCTTTTGTAACTGAGGTTGTACTAAAAGCAGTTGCCCAGTGCACATTGCTGCTTCTTGGCTCTGTGCTGTAGAAGCCATTTACATACTCTGTAGTAGAAGTGGGCAACCTTGATCTCCTTAAATGTTTTTGAATATGACTTGTACTGTAGCTGACCCCTGGCTGTGCTGAGTAGGTCTGAGGGGGGTTGATGGCCAAAGGTTCCTCTTCCTTGTACTATCTATCTATCTATCTATCTATCTATCTATCTATCTATCTATCTATCTATCTATCTATCTATCTATCTATCTATCTATCTATCTATCATCTGCCGAGTTTCTGTACTGAAGTGGGAAGCTTTAGCAAGGCTAAAGCATAGTTTTCCCCCTATGTTTAGCTCAGTTTTCTCCCTATGTTTAGCTCCCTACAGGCTAAACATACTGGCAAAAATGAAAAAACATATAATGTGCACGCATGCTCATGCACAAATGGACGCACACGCACGTGCACACACACACACACACACACACACACACACACACACACACACACAGAGAGAGAGAGAGAGAGAGAGAGAGAGAGAGAGAGAGAGAGAGATTGAATATGTCTAAAAATCCATTTCACATTTTTAGTGCATACTTAGGGCGTGAAACAATTCCAGGAGCCCTGTGACCTATTTAAAGGAAATTACGATTTCAGGAGTGACACAGTTTTGCCAGAAAAGATAGTGTTTGGAGTGCTGGGGACCATAAGGACAAGCTTAAGGAATCACATACAGCTCCACGGCCACACTTTGCCCACTTTGTTCAGCCTGTAAGTGACTCTGTGCATCAGGTCCTTATCCTGTGCACTATGCCACTGAATCAGTAGAGAGGAATTAATTAATTTTTAAAAAGGCAGAAGCAGCCAGTGACCCATTCCCTCTAGAAGAAGTAGTTCGGAGAATTATTAACTTGGTAGAATTATGGTTCATTATGCGTACAAATTTTCAATGCTGATGCACAATAACTCAAAGCATGTTTGAAAAGAAAAAAATTAAAGTGTGCATAATAACCCATGTTTTCCCCACATCAAAAAAAAAAAAAAACCTCACAGGGGGAAAAACCTGAGTAGTCTTCAGCGTTGCAAATGTACCCTCCCATCCTACCATCCACCTTCTCCTCTAAATGCCTTCAAGAAAGGGAAAAAATATTAGGTTGTAACATACAGATCCTTTGAAATTCTTGCTTTAAATAACACTTGTGGTTAAACCCTTAGGCTCTGACCATTTCTCGACTGAAGATTAAATAAATTCAGTAGACTTCTGTAGGAGTCCGTGGCTGCCTCCAGGGGAATAATTTCAGGTTCTGTTCTGCAGATAGGTATCAAGGCACTTCTATATATATAACACACAGCAGCTCAGGTTTTCCTCAGCAGTTCTATCTATTCATTAAAACTGGCTTGTCAGTGGAATGTATTTTTAGTTAACTCGGTTATGGCTGGCTAGGGCTACCCAGGCACATGAAATAAAAAATTGATTATTACACATACTCCCCATATACAAGATACATCTGCTTCCACCAAGCATAGTTTGCCTGAGCCAAGCATTCAGGTTGCAGAGGCCTGCATGTTACTCCTGAATGAGTAGCATAACAAACATTTGGAAATGAAGGAGAAAAGCATGAGAGAGGGGGGCCTGAGTATGCAAGGCTGAAAAAGATTTCTGCTGCTGAGAAAAGTTTCTCACCTTTCGAAGGAAACACAGCATCAATCTTACTTTTGGAAGGACTCACTAGGTAAAGAATGAAGATTTCTAGACTGAAATAAGTCCCCAAATGCCTGTCTGCTCATGTAGGCTATGAATTAAAGTGCAGTACTCAGAGTGAAGGCATGAAATGGAATAATAAACCAAGGGCCATTGCTTTGAGAAGTGAGGTAGTCTGTATACTCCAAAGGGTTGTCTTAGGCTGGGGGTATCAAAATACGTAGCATTGACTAATTTGTTGTCCAAAAAGAAACAAAAATATTTCAAAACACTTAAGTGCAGACATGGTATGACAGCTCATTATCCTCTCAGAAAAAGTTCATCTGGAAATCATGCTAGCAGTTTCCTTCTGAACTCCAGAGCCACCTCCAGAACCCACTAAAATATTCAATTCAGTGGGAGATCGCAAAAGGATTTGGATCTACTGGCAGGTCCCTGCAGTCATCTGGCAAAGTTTGGCAAAGGTGTTAGGCTCTCCTCTTCCCTTAAAGATGGAGGGAACTTTTGTGGTAGGGACTCTTTTTGGGATGTATAATGTGGACATTAGAAATCCAGTCTTCACTAAACATGGAAGTCTTTTAAGGAGGATCAGGGGAAGTGTCCCTGCAATGTTGGTGTCTCTAGGTGAGCCATTTTGTAGCCTGATGAATTGATTAATCAAAAATCACCAAAAATTCATTGATTCTTATTTGTCAAGAGGCATGGATTTGTACAAATGTGCATCAACAAATTAGTGATGGTTGATTAATTTTGCAATTTGTTTTTAAATGCATGCCCAATCCCATTCCTCGTGAGGACTTTCCTCTTGGCCTTGGCCACATTTTAAACACTTCCACAAGAAGATTCAGTAACAAGGAGGAACATAGCATCAATTGATGTCTTTAAAAAAATCACAAAAAGTGACTGTGTTGTATTCTTATTTCAGATGTTCTTGGGAAGAAAAAGGGTGCATAGTTGCAACAATCTGTTTGAAAGAGCAGGTTCCTGCTGAGAGAAATTTAGCACTGTTTTTAGTGAGAAAAGTTTCATTTCTGGCTCACCACACAGAGTCATAGAAGCATTGGCTTTAGATATAGAAGAGTTCTATTTTGAACAGTCACAGGTGCATGTAGAACTGCTCTGGGGTGGTCTGGTTTGCTCCAGCAAAGACATCATCTGTTTACCACCATTGGGGGCAAATCAGTCCCGTCCCTGAGGTGGGCCCAACACCCAGTTATAGGCCCATTATTCTCATAATCTGTGATCTTTAATTTTAGGGGCATATCTTGTTGATTTCTACAACCACACTGACCATAATGGCTGGGGGAATTCTTGGAACTGTAATCCAATTATAACTTTCTCTACCAGTTGAGAATTATCTAAGAACTTCCTTATATCAGATGGTGTCCCAATGGGTCTCCCTAAGACAGGCATGGCCAAACTTCGGCCCTCCTGATGTTTTGGACCACAACTCCCAGAATTCTAAGCTTAGACTGCCAATGGCAAAGGACTGTGGGAGTTGTGGTCCAAAACATCTGGAGGGCCGAAGTTTGGACATGCCTACCCTAAGTACTAGGCTCAGATTTTCTTTAACTACAGCCTGCAGTTGCTGTGTCATATAAATTCATACCAGCCCTTGGGTATCATGGGATTAGCAGCACTGCCACGTCCTCTATTTTTCTACTTCCTGTCCCTTGTATTTTTGTTTATTTGTTAAGCCTGCCTCCTCACTTGACTTTGCAGTAAGATGACATTTTAAGTACAACATGTAGACTAAGAGTACTTCAGTAGTGTCTGTTGATTTCAATTAATCAAAGACAAGTGGGGCCTACTTGAGAAGGGGCAGCAGTTGCTCGCAGAACTACATCTAAAGGAAGGAAAGCATGGGGAAGAATTTGTACGCGTGCACCTGTTAGTACTCAAGGACAAACTAGAAAATCAGCAATTAATATTTCAGGAAGAAAGAGAAAGCCAGGTCAGCAGAAAACATGCACTGGAAGTCATCATAACCAGTTTTTATAGATGCTTTCATTTTGTTGACCCATTTTTATGGACCTTTATTGCAGGATATCTCTAGTTGCCCACACAGGAATTTCTTTCAAAATACCTTGAGAAAATAAAATAAAATGTGGTTTCAAATGGCAATGAATATTTTATCAGTGTTCATTAAGAGCTAAACAATAATGATGAGGGCTCTTCAAGTGTGTGAAGCCAGAAACGGTTCCTGTCGGGCAGGGAAAAATGCCACAGGGGCTCTGTCAAAATAACTGTACCATTTATTATTATTGCCAGGTGTGCTCAAGCTGGGAAGAAGTTACCACTGTCATAAACAAAAATATGCTGAATCTACCTCATTTCTTTCCATTCCAAAGAGTTATGTAGGGGAAATGTATATATGTGAGTGTTTCAGATTATTCCTCCCTTTACTCTTGTTGCCATCATCTGATAAACTAACAGGATCTGTTGAGCAATAGCTTTCTTGCTCTCTCACTCTCTCACTCTCTCTCTCTCTTTCCCTGACATGCACAGAGTGGAGGGGGAGCTTGTTGAGTGTAGGCTGCTGAGAGTTATAATCCCAAACTCCCCACTTTCCCTCAGAATTCACAGTATGGAATCATATTTTTTATGTATTTGTGTGAGTTTAGCATTTATAACAGGGTTGGACAAATGTGGCCATCCAGATGTTTGTGAGATGCAACTCCCATAATCCTCCATCATGTTCCTTGAAAGGACTTAGGCCGCTACCACACTTCAAACAGCAACCACTTTTTGTTTTGAATTGTCCTTTGCCCTCCTCCGGGCACGTGGTTGCTGGAGCGATTCCCTCAAACCCATCAGTGATTTCTCATGAACCGGTTTCCTGTCCGCACTTTGCTAAACTGCTTTTTGTTCCGATTTTGTCTGTCATTTCCCCCATCATCTGCTTCTATTTTGGATTTTTTTTTTTTAGGGTAACATCATGCTGTTGTTCTTCCATTCTAAGTAATGCAACTAATTTTCCGGTTCTCCCTTTAGATTACTTACAACGTGGTGCATTGATTTTGATAGGCTACCTCCGTTGCTTACCTGCGTTACAGAGGAAGTACAGAGACTGGAGAAGTGGGCTGAAATGATTACACTGCAGGAGGGTTTTTTTGTTTGTTTGTTTTTGCTCTTCCGACAGCAGGATAAGGCATACAGAGGGGGAAACAATGGTGCATGGTGTCCGCAGTTTCAGCCAAATCGCTTCAAAAAGCGGTCTAGAAATTGGTTTTAAAAAACACCACCCCTGGTGGCCGTCACAAGAAAAACTGACACAGCAGCCAAAAAGGGGTGTGGCGAAGGGGGCTCCGCGGAAAAAGTGATTGGAAATGTGGAAAGTGAATTTTAAGGCTATTTGACTTTAAGCAAAAGGTGATTCAAAACCTAAGTGTGGTAGGGCTATTATAGTAAGCCAAAAACAATTGAGCCACTGCTCATCCCTGACTATAAAGGGTGTATCGTGCACATTAAAAGGGTTTAAATTTTGCAAAAAGATATACCTGCCCAGGACATGGAGAAGTTAATTTTAATTTTTTGGACTACAAGTGCAGAATCCTGCAGCATTCTGGGAGATGTACTTTAGAAAAGTAATGTATACAGACAAATATAAACCTTATTTTTGCCTGAAAAGAACACCCTTGTCTTATATTCAAGTGTATATAAAGTTATCATTCCTCTGCCTCCCGAGTGCTTGTCCAGCTTGGGGAAGGCAGTGGAGGGCTAGTCCAGCCTGTTCCACCACCTCCTGAGTGCTCAGCCAGCTTGGAAAAGGCTTATTCTTGAGTCAATAAGTTTTCCCAGTTTTATGTATAAAATTGGGTGCTTTGGCTTATATTCAGGTCAGCTTATATTCAAGTATAGACAGTATTTTGTCCGGGCTCTGCATGCAGCGTATTGTACTCTGTACTGAATTTAATTCAATAATCCAGGCATGTTGTTGTGTCTTTGGGACTGAGAAATCACTCTTTTCTGGTCTAGCTCTAGGGAAGTGGTTCCCCAAACTGTTTTTATTCACTGCTCCCTTGACTTACTGGCCACTAGCTGCAGCTCCCTATTATAGTAGGGCTTTCTTGGGGCCTGGTCGGCGCTCCATTTTTTAAATTTACTGTACCAACCACATGGCTGCATTACAGCTGTAGCGCAGCCGTCGGCTCGCTGTCCCTGAAGCCAGGAAGACTGGACCTCCAGACCAGCACCAGGTAGGAGACATCTCTCCCCCCCCCCATTAATGAAAGGAACCTAACCAAACCATTTTTTCTCGGTTCGGTTCGGTTCGGTTCATGTTAAATTTGCCTCTAGGGTCATTATTCATTTTGTTATGTAACAAAATGAATAACAAAAACAAAACACAAAATTCATTTCGTGCCCATCTCTCTCTCTCTCTCTCTCTGTGTGTGTGTGTGTGTGTGTGTGTGTGTGTGTTCTGTCATTACAGTTGTGACCGACTCTTCGTGACTCCATGTCCATGGAGTTTTCTTGGCAGGAATACTGGAGTGGCTTGCCAGTTCCTACTCCAGGCGCCTACAGCACTCAGTAATAGCTGTTTGTCAAAATCATACCTTTTCCTGCCTCTTCATACTACATATCTAATGAAGATGCAAATGATGGGTATAGTAGGACTGAAATATACAGTATATATGCATCCAGTATACACATATTTCTGGGATTATTAATTGAATATTTTATTTAGCATTTTTGCAGATAAATGTAACAGCAGATGATAATCCCGCAGATGGGGGGCAAAAATGAAACTCTAAAATAAAATGGCAAATTAAGAACAAATTAAATATGGCATTTAAAAAGGGAACAAAAAAGGAGGAGGATGCACTCTCAAGAAGATGAAGGTGTTTAGAGACAAGTATAAGGCAGAGTAGCAATTTGATTAATAGTACTTCTTCACATCTAGGAAAAAAACACTTGCTATAGTATGCAAAATTTAAATTTAAATGTCAGCACGACAGAGTTTAAAGATGTCTGCCATCATAAATCGTTGTCCAGAGTTTGTTCTTTGCAGACAGCCCATTTTAAGGGCTGAGAGAGCTATGGTTAGAATTTTCAAGCCAATTGTTTATTTATTTATTCATTTATTCTCCTGTGAATTTATTTGATTTTTAGACCAGTGGTGGTGAACCTTCAGCACTCCAGATGTTTTGGACACCAACTCCCACAGTCCTTTGTCATTGGCAATCTAGGCTTGGAATTCTGGGAGTTGTGGTCCAAAACCTCTGGAGCACCAAAGGTTCACCACCAGTATTCTAGAACAACCATTCAACTGGATGGTCACTCTGGCCAGTGTACATCAATGAAAGCCCCAGCACAAAAACATATAGATTTAAAAAAAAACACTAAAGATACAAAATACAGTAAGACTAAAATTAATTAGACAGCCATAGGATGTTAAACTTAAACTCCCACTTCAATGATGGCATGATTTAAAAGGCCTGACGAATAAAGCCCCTCTTTAAGTATTTTTGAATGCCATTATGCACCAATAAACTGCCTGTTTCCTAAAGAAGTCTCATTTCTGTTTTCTGCAGCATTCAGTTGTAAAGATGGGTCTCACTCCTTCTCCCTACATCACTGCCTCAATATGGTCACTAATAACCTGTCACAGTTCCCTATCTGGATCACATCTGTACCTGTTGTAGTGGTCCTTAGAATTACCCACCTCACATGTGCTCAATAAAGCACAGGAAACTTGACATCGATCTTCTGAAAAGCAAAGATGTCCTGCTTGCATGGGTGATGATGTATGCCTGTCATCAATGGCAGGTATACCCTGCCATCCATAAAAGCAGGAATTTCTCTTGAAAATGTTCAGAAATGGGCAAGTCCTCATAGAAGAAGGCACTCCTTCAGATAACATGGTCCTAAGTTACCTCAATTGTCGAAAAAGGAGGTGAGACATTTTGTTTGTATGACAGCTGACAGAGTAATACAGAAGGAAAATATTCATTGAGCATTATTAAACAACATGGAATTCTACAGAACCCGGAACACATGTCCCTGCCAAACTGCCTTGTCCAAGGAGTATCTTCTGCTGATGGCATTGACCAGGTTGGCACAAAGGTTGCTACAGACAAATGATGGACAAAACATTTTAAAAATTAAAAAAAAATCAGTTTTGCAAAGTCACAAAAGGCATTGCAAACATGACATGGCTCTGAGCATGGACACGAGTCCACATTATTGATTCAATATTGTTTAATATGCTGTACATGGGGAAAGGCTGTGACGCGAATCGGTCGGCTTTGTCCTCACGATCCTCCATTTTGGATGCGGCGCCACCCCGACCACGCCCGACCACGGAATTTTAGGCCGGGGGCGCTTCGTATCCAAATTAGTGGCCAGTTAAAAAGTATAATTATTTTTTTAACTTACTTTTTCTCGAAATGCCGATGCATAGATATTTTAACCCGTTCTTTTGATCTTGCCTTCTGTACACGGGGCAGGGGCAACAGAGGGGGCAAGCGTCCCCGGGTCGTGAGCAGAGCCCCTCCGCTGGCAAGGGATGGCGAAGGGCTGCGCAGAGGGAGGGGGAGGGAAAATCAAGACACCCCAGATGCGCCCACCCTTGAAGCTGAGAGAAGCCTCTCCCGCCCCGCCCCCCAAAAAAACCAACCCAGCAGCTCTGCTTCAGGGAAACACGATGGCCGCCCACAGTCCTCTGACCGCAAATGACAGCCGGGTATTGATGCATCGATGGTAATCTTTTAAAAAAATGACGTTGCAAGTAAGCTTCCGAATGCAAAGGGAGCACGTGAAGTACTACTGGATTCGACCCTAAAACCTCGCCCGGTGAGGACACGGAAAGAGGGGTGGGGGCGAATGGAGACCACGTGACTACCACGTGACCGCCTTCGAATTCATAGCGAAGGCAATCACGCTGCGAAGAGAAGTTCTTCGTGAAGTGACGGCCATGGAAAGGCACTTCTGGAATTTTAAGGGGCTTTAGTCTGTCTCTGTCCTTTCCTTTGCATTCACCTTTAATGCTCCCGTCAGTGAAAATCACATTCCCCAGATGCTTGGCTACACCTCACATGGGCATCTCTCAATTTGTGTGGCAGAGACATTGGTTCAAGCTGAAGGTGAGGAAATGTGGTTCCTCACGGCAGAACTTTTGAGCAAACTTGTTTGCACTGTACAAAGGTGATACAAACTACTAAAGCACAGCGAGAAACTTTTGATTTATCTTTCTAAAAGGAGTTCTCCTGCCTCTTACCACATCTCCCTCCCTCTCTCCCTTCTTTTCATTAAAGACACTTCTGAAGCTTAGGAAGCAAGGGATAGAGGCTCCTGCAATCTGATGCTCTTGCCTCTGGTTGCAATCTTTAAACCCAAGACTTCACAGGAGACACGTTGCTTTCACTGGGAATACTCCAGCAGAAAGATTTTTTTGAGTCTTTTGACCCAGCTGTATTAGCCAATAAAGAACATCGGTGTATAGCATAGGTTCTGTCTTCAGGCTATGAAGTGGTTTAAGAATGAAAGAACCAATTGTTGGCCACATGCCTGAGGGTTTAAACACCAAATGGTATGTGTTTTTCACAAAGTCTGGACTAGCAAAGAAAAATCATGCTGACATACTGAATCATGGGAAATGTTGAAGGTGACAGACACAACTCCGCTGCACAGAAGATGTATTTTTTTTTTTACATGGAGGTGAAAAGACTGAAGAAACTCCTGGAGTTCCCTGGACAATTCTGTCTCTGCTCTTCCCGACCAAGTCCTCCAACTTGTAAGGTTACTGTTCTCATGTCTTCTTTCTTCTTGCCTTTACACTCAGGAGGCAGAAATTTTGCCTCTGTTCTCAATAGGGAGTGAGCAGCCATAGATCTTAAAGGCTCCCCCCGCACATGTGTGATAGTCATGTCCGACTCTAGGGGCAGTGCTCATCTCCGTGTTGTGCACGTCTGTGACCATGTGGCTGGCGTGGCTGCAAGGAAACACTGTTTTACCTTCCCGCTTTTTACGGTGGTACCTATTTATCTACTTGCATTTACATGCTTTTGAACTGCTTGGTTGGCAGGAGCTGGGGTTAACAGCGGGAGCTCACTCTGCTGCATGGCACCTGGGATTCATACTGCTGAGCTGCCGACTTTGTAGCCGACAGCTTTCAGTGCTCTCGCCTGCTGAGACACTACACACCCCTACACTACTACATTACACAACTTTACCCACGGTTACCACTGCTACCTTTTTGAAGGTGCCACACAGCCAACTCTCTTTTCTTCACTTCAAAATAGAGTTAAATATGCTCTGTTCTAACTCCTGTTAACTCGCTCATGTGTGCATTGTTTCAACACAAAGACTGGCCATGAAGAATCAAGATGTATGTTGTGTAGTCACCTTAGCAGATAATGTTTTTGAAAACATTGAGTCACAGCAACTGAACTTCTTTTCTTTTGGGATTGAAATGTTTTGCCATTCATACAAGTAGCTTCTTCAGTCTGAAGAACTAGATTGAATTAAGAAAGAACTAACCCACCACTGAAAGTCAGGAGAATTTATATTTGATCTGCAATGCAACCCACATGTGTTGTTCAGGCTGTATGTAGCTAATATGGATGGTTTGAATATAGGGAGAATTCTGACTAAACTGATACAATACTTCACAATAAGCTGATCCTCTATGAAGAAGCAGTACTCCCCCAAGTGGCAAAAAAATCTGACTGTATAAGCCTGTTAAAATCAGAACTGGGGCTGAGTGTAGGAATCTGAGCACTGGCTTCCTTTGCAAATCTAATTGCTGAGACAATTAGAAAGGAAATTGAATCACTGGAAGGGATACAGTATAAGAACATTATATTTTCCCCTCGGTTCCCATCTTCTTTGGGATTTCTTGTTGGAGGACCATCGCTTAATGAGACAGTACATGCAGTTTTCTATCTAGAAAACCCATTGTTCTATTCCAGGCAATGCCATTTAAAGGTGGGTTATTTATTTATTTATTTATTTATTTATTTATTTATTTATTTATTTATTTATTTATTTATTGCCTTTGTCCTAAAAAGCAGTTATTTAAAGTTATTTACAAAAATAGGCAGTTCACATCAAACAGCAGTTTTTTTAAAAAAAAGGCAGTTCATATCAATAAAATACAGTATTTAAAGCTAACAACAGTGAGCATACAAATACTAAAAATGATATACAAATATCACACTAAAAACAGTAAACAAAACAGCACCAAAACCCATTCAAAGCCGTAAGAGACAACAATCCATTTAGAAAACTCCACACAGGCAACCTGGGCGGCAAAAAATAATAATAATTAAAAATCCCGCCTTTTCTGGTGGGAAAATTAAGTTACACAAGCACCACACACACACACACACACACACACACACACACACACACACACACACACACACACACACACACACACACACACACACACACACACACACACACACACACACACACGATACACTAAAATGAAATGAAATAAAATGAAAAACAAAACAATGTTTTTTAAAAATATTTTAAATGAAACAAAAGGAAAAGAAACTGGACAAAATGAGAAATGAAATGAAATGCTATTTTAGCATTTCGTGTCCATCTCTATTTGTATTTTTAGCAGCAGTCTAGTGCTGGGCTTGTGGCTACTGAAGAGAGGTAACCATTCTGGAGCTGTGCAGTAGGGGGTGGGGGTGGGGGGGGGAGGGAAATCTTTATCACAAGAGGACAGTTCATCTGCATAAACAACCCTCATGCCTGTTGGTAACTGTTATTCCTAACTGGAATAAGTGGAAGCAGGAATTCCAGGCAATAAAATAAAATAAAATAAAATAAAATAAAATAAAACAAAAGACAAAAAACATGTGGCACCTTAAAAACTAACTATGGAAGCAGGAAGTGATCACAGAGAAAGAGAAAGAAGGAAGGATGACTAAGAGTACCAACCTGCATATAGACCTTTGGAAAAAGGAAAAGAGGGAAAACACATTTAATCTGATGTAGCTGTCTACCTACCCAATGTACACACACACCAATAAGCAGTTCAAGTCATGCTATATGTTTTGCTGTTCCACTCAAGCAAGCTATATGTGTGAGCAAAACTGGGCTGTTGTTCAGAAATGATGGTAAGTCTTTTCATTTTGGCATATGGGACAAAAGAGTGGGACAAATAAATGTCAACTATGCAGTCAAAATAAATAAATAATAATAAAAAAAACACCAGCCGGCCGGGCCCACACACGGGCTGCTCGGCGTGAGTTAAAAAAAATGCACCAATCAGCCACACTACAGCTGATTGGTGCCTGGTTTTATTTTGTTTTTTAAGTGCAGACTGGCCCACACTACAGCTGATTTGTGCTTGTGTGTGGGGGGGGGAGTGCTGACCAACTGGGCTGGTTGGCTGCAAAAAAAATAAATGAAAAATGAAATGAAATGAAATGAAATGAATTTTTTAAAAAATAATTTCTTACCAAATGAAACAAAAAACCCATTTTGGTGTGTTTGCCCATCTCTATTCTTAATTTATGCTCTGCTTACAGTCTTCCAAATTTCCTTGAAAGGAAGTCTTCAATGGAGCTTCCCTTCAAAATAATTGTAGATAGGATTGCTCCCTTAAGATGTGATTAACTGTGTGAGTCAAAACCACCTCAGCTCCAAGAGATGTAGAGAATCTGTTTATGCATACTTAAACTACTTATCTCCAAGCCCATGCAAGAGAAAATGTGAGGAAAATCTGACTGAGAAGCAAATACAGCACTTCTAGCTCATCAGTTCTGGAACCTTAAAAATGCATGGAATCTGTGGCAAACCTTCACAAATGCAATGTGTGACATAAACCACAACAGCATGGGAGAGAACTTGGATCATTTAAATTCGTTGCCAAGAGCTAGTCTCTGTTCTGTATACACAGGGATGGGCGTGCATGAGTGTGTGTGTGCACACACACACACACACACACACACAAATCTCAGATTACTGAAAAGTAACTCCCCAAGTGAATATTTTTGGTGGTGAAATACTTGGAAATAATATCAGTATCAGAGGAAGAACAAAGCAGCCCATACCGTGTTTCCCTGAAAATAAGATACTGTCTTATATTTATTTTTCTCAAGAAGACACACTAGGGCTTATTTTCAGGGGATGTCTTACTTTTGTTAAGTATAATATGCTTGAATGTCAGCCCTGCACACAACCACAGCCACGCCCATCACTAGGTTTTATTATCAGGGTAGGGCTTATATTTAACAAATGCATAGAAATCCTGCTAGGGCTTATTTTGGGGGGAGGTCTTATTTTCAGGGAAACAGGGTATTTAATATGTTTGGTTAGCTCTGGAAAGGTAGAAGGTGTTTTGATTTGAGGCACGTGGCAGCAGCAGGAAAAGTTTGGCTGCCATGTTATTTGCTTCCAGTGCTTCAAGATTACTGGTCTATTGCTTGAGGGCATTTATGTTTTAAAAGCTCACTGGAGCGGAAGAAGAAGGCACACAAAGATTAATGCTGAAGTCCTTGTTAGAACCAAATGTAATCCAAGAAAGGAGAACAGTCTACTGAATACACAGCCAAATATAGCTTTGAGGTAGCTCTAAGGATACAGTACACAGTTTACAATACCTTAGATTGCAGCCATCTCACCGGTGCCATTTAAATTATGCTGCAAGCTGGCTAGGCAATCAATGTTTCTCTACAGTGATACATTCCTCTATATTCAAGCTTTAATTTAAAAAAAAATAATTCAAGGCATTTCCGTCCTGATCTGTTTCTCATATTCGAAACCAGAAAAGAAGATGGGATTTTCTGATACAGGCAACTTATTATAACATTTCATAAGATTTCCCTTTCTGCTTCTCCATGTAGAAGAAGTAGGAAGGATGGGCACAGGTAGTAGTGTCCAGAGTTGGGTGAGGAGCATTGCAACTCAATTACCATGAAGGACAAAAAAAGCTGAATTGTAGAAGATGCTTTCGGATATTTATAGAAATGGGTTTTTGTCTGCTTCTGGGACCACAGTGCACCACAAGGGCACTTCAAAACAACCAGCTTCTGTTCACTCATAAGCAAGATGACACTTGTGATTACATTCAACTAAAATCCAGCTTTTATTTTAGCTTGAAATTCACTACATAAATGATAGACTAGGTAAACATTGTGCACAAGGAGAGGTGTCTGCAACAACTCCAAGTTGCTTGAAGTGACCGGATGCAACTCAGCTTAATGCTCAAGAAGAGGCATTACCTTTTCATACTGAAGAAAAGACAGAAGTCCTATTCAGGTTTCCTAGATAGTCCTAGCTGCCTAGCTGCCCTTAGCACATCTGATTTTGCCTGGTTTTGGGGGCCAGCCCTGGTTAGTATTTGGGTTGGAGACCACCAGGGAAAACCAGGTGCTGTAGGCACCTCTGTAGCAACTGGCAAGCCACTCCAGTATTCCTGCCCAGAAAACACCACGGGCATGGGGTCACAAAGAGTCAGTCATGACTGTAATGTTACAACACACACACACACACAAAGGTAGTCCTACTGTGACCTATGTCGACTTTCTTTCAAATCTATTGACTATTCTTAGGATTCCTGATGCCACATCCTTGTCTCACACATTTTCTTTTGTCCCTCTAATCTCTTGGCTTTGTTCTCTAGATACGAAAGGAGGACCCATGGCTCCTCATATGTCCAACATGGCTAAAACTCCAACTTCTGTCATCTTTCCCATTGCAAGTGCTTTTCTGCATAAGTTTTCTTATTTTCTTAGAAAGATGCCTTGATGTGATGTGTGCTTAGGTCATCCATCTGCATTTCAAAGGGCTGAATCTACACGTTAACATGGCATCTGCAATGTTTGATGGTTATTGTCTGACATAATATAAATCTTTCTTTTTCTCCATTGATTATTTAGAAAGTGGGATTCTAGGCATCTCGCCTGCCTTTGTGCTGGCTGGTTTGCCTGCCTTCCCAGGTTAATCATTCAACTGTTGGTGTTGTTGTTTAAACATCTCTAAGGCCTTTCTGCAGTCTGTCTCAGGCAATGCACTAACTAAGGTTAGCTAGTAATGTAGTGGACAGACCATAAAAGATGACAAATAATGTAACTGGCTGCTATCTCATCTGGGGAAGATCCTGATCTTATGAAGGTCCAGATTTTCATGTTCCTCTGATCACGTGACAGAAGATGTGGGATAGCAGTTCCCACGAAGAAGGAAGTAAAAAAAAGGCTAGCTGAGCAGTGGGGGGGGGGAGAGAGAGAAAGAAGAGAAAAAGAAAAAAGTACCAGACCAGCCAGATGACCAGCTGGCTGGTGCTAGGGGGTGGGGGAGTAAAAAAACAGTGTTTACCAGCCAGCTGGCTGGTCCTAGGGTGGTGGTGGGGATTTTTTTAAAAAGTGCCAGACCAGCTGGAGGACCAGCTGGTTGGTGCTGGGGGCGGAAGTCAATAAAACAAAAAACAGTGCTGACCGGCCCCAAGAACAGCCGGTTGGCACAATGAGAAAAAAAGAAAAGAAAAGAAAAGAAAAGAAACCTGGATCATCTATGAGCTCCGACGACTGCCTGTTAAAAAGGTTGATTTTTAAGTGAGCCAAAAAATTCCCTGCTTCTCTGGTAGGTCTTGGAAACCTCACTTAAGAGAGCATTACTGGGGTTTCTTCCCCCAAAAAAGCCCGGTGGCTGTGGGGGTGACATTTTTGGACATGGTTTATCTTCTAATTAGATCTACATTTAAAGAGACGTGGGATAGAGCCCACTGTGTGATATTTTGGATATGCTTTTTTCATTGTCTTTGTTGTTAACAAAAAAATCATTTAGAAAAAACAAAGGTGACAAATAATCTCACTGTTGACATGGGGGGGTGGAAGGAGCCCCCCTGAATAATGTGAGGACCAGGAATAGAGTTGGGAATATCCTGGGCAAGGACAGCCCTTTTGGTTGCTCCTCTCATTCCAGAAGTACCACTGGATTGTGTCTGAGGCAAACAAATGACACAAACAAAGAGGAAGTAGCACCAATATAGAGATGGGCCCTATTCTGACATATTAACTGGTGCTGTGAACATAGTTAAAAGGAAACACCTAAGACTGCCTGCTTTATTATCGTGTTCTTTAGGGTTTCAGCACTGGATCTGGAGAAAAGTTCTGCCTATGTTTAGGGCAGGGGTATCCAAACTTTTAGGAAGGAGGGCCAAATTTAGTGAGGTGAAAATGTGTGGGGGTGAATATTTAGCCACATTTGCCCCTCAGGCCAGACTTTGGTCAAGCCTCTAGGACAGGCATATCCAAACTGCGGCCCTCCTGATGTTTTGGACCACAACTCCCAGAATTCTAAGCCTATATTTCCAGACTGTGGGAGTTGTGGTCCAAAACATCTGGAGGGCCAAAGTTTGGACATGCCTACTCTAGGACATGCAAGGAGGTGGGGGGACACTGCAGCAATGGGCCCGGTGGCTGGGGTGACAGACAGAGGCAGGGAGGGCAGGAAAACCATAAAACTGCAAGCTGACATCTCCATCTGGTATGGGAAGGGGCCAGCTGGCAGGGATGTGTGACAGGCTGAGCCAGCAGGGAGAAGAGGCCGCGGGCCACTCAAAATTTGAAAACGGGCCGCATTTGGCCCATGGGCCTGACTTTGGACATGCCGAGTTTAGGGTCTTCACATCAGTAAGAACTCAGATTCTTCAGGTCCTTGCCTACATGCAGCCTTACTTTCTTCAGATCCACTGCTGAAACCACACCACGGTAAAGGGTAGTCCATTTTGTGCTGCCAATGACTAGCAGAAGCTAAAAATAAGTTGCCATAAGAAAGCACTCATCAAAAACTAGGCATTTTATAGTGAAGCAAGAACACTTAATCCACCTAACTGTTTTGCCCATCAAATGTTTCCAAGGGAAATTGGTTTCCTGGAGACAATGCATGAATTTGCAACAAAAGGGCCAGGAAAATAAAATGTTGAAGTGAATTGGGTTATTTATAAAACATTAACATAAGAACATAAGAACATAAGAACATAAGAACATAAGAAGAGCCATGCTGGATCAGGCCAAAGCTCCATCTAGTCCAGCTTCCTGTATCTCACAGCGGCCCCACCAGATGCGTTTGGGAGCGCATGAGAAATAGCTGTCTCCTGAAAATGCATCTGGCCCTTGAACTACCCTGGTTTAAAGCCGAGAGATTACATATCTCCATCATGGTTTGTAACCCGTGATGGACTTTTCCTCTAGGAATCTGTCCAATCCCCTTTTGAAGGCATCCAGGCCAGATGCCATCACCACATCCTGTGGCAGGGAGTTCCACAGACTTACAACGCGCTGGGTGAAAAAATATTTTCTTTTGTCAGTTCTTACTCTCCCAGCACTCAATTTGAGTGTATGTCCCCTAGTTCTGGTATTTTGAGAGAGGAGAAGAGCTTCCCTCTATCCACTTTACTCATACCCTGCATTATTTTGTATGTCTCAATCATATCCCCCTCAAGCGCCTTTTTCCAGACTAAAGAGGCCCAATTGTTTTAGCCTTTCTTCATAAGGGAGGTGCCCCAGCCCAGTAATCATTTTAGTCGCTCTCTTCTGCACCTTTTCCAGTTCCACTATGTCTTTCTTGAGATGCGGTGACCAGAATTGTACACAATACTCCAGGTGGGGCCTTACTATTGTTTTGTATAACGGCATTATAATGTTGGCTGTTTTATTTTCAATCCCCTTTTGATAATCCCTAGCATGGAATTGGCCTTCTTCACTGCTGCCACACATTGGGGAGACACCTTCATGGAGCTGTCCACCAACACACCAAGATCTCTTTCCTGATCCGTCACGGATAACTCAGAGCCCATGAGTTGATAGATGAAGTTTGGATTTTTTGCCCCAATATGCATTACTTTACATTTGGTTACATTAAAACACATTTGCCATTTCTCAGCCCACTCCCCAGTTTGGAGAGATCCTTCTGGAGCTCTTCACAATCTTCTGGTTTTTACCACACGGAAAAGTTTTGTGTCATCTGCAAACTTGGCCACCTCACTGTTTATCCCTGTCTCCAGGTCATTTATGAACAGATTGAAAAGCACCGGTCCCAGGACCGAGCCCTGGGGCACACCGCTTTTCACTTCTCTCCATTGTGAAAATTAGCAGCTTCAGTGCTTCATTTCTTTAAAAAAAAATCAAAATATTGATCGGGATTGTGGCTAGAGAAATGTGTGGACAGACCAAATTCACTGAATTTCTTAATGGGCAGAAGAGGTTGTCCAGTGATTTCTCAGAGTCAAAACACAGCTTTATTCTTGTTTCTTTATTTTGCTTTCTCTGTACCATTACTTTGTTGGCCAACAGTGGTCTTTTATTGCCAGGGGGGAGGGGAAGGAAGTTTCTCAGAACAATTTGTTCTAAGGCATTTTGGCTCAGTGCTTGTCCTTCTTCTGAGGTTCAGAATCTTCACCAGGCTTCCTAGATGTTACAGGTTTCAGGTATCATATATTTCATCTCTGTTGCGGATGGTCATAATAGAACTCCTTCCCAATAAGCCCTGTGCCAAGGCTGCTGGTGGTGGTGGGGGGGGATGACAGTGTCAAATTTTGCTCCAAGAGAAAGGTGGAGCTAGTGATGCTCTGCCACAGTTTGCCAAATCATTTCCTCAAAGTTTTATCCCCTCATGAAAGAGGCTTCTATCTTTCCATCTCATTTCCAGAACTATGAAGCATTGCCTCTGGCTGCAAATATCTTTCCTCACCTTGCCGCACTTATAGCTATTCACACCATCCTGACCATTAAAAAAAACTTTTTTGGCTATCCTTTCCCTTTTAATTCCTTCCTCTACAAAACGGGTAAGAATCAATAGCAGAAAATTGTAAGAAAATATATGAAAGTCAGAGGTAGAAATGAATTTAAAATTCCCAGTAATGTGACAGAAAATGCCTCGTCATTCCTAATCCCAACAGTGTGCCACATGTGTTTCTCAGTGTTACAGTTTTCTAAATAGCATAATAAAAGCTGTCATGTATTCCTTCCATGTACTAACAGCAAAAGTACACTCTTTTGTTCTGTGTGTGGCTGCATTTGCACATTATGAAACTATGAAATATTTACAGAGGGAAGGTTAAATCAATACTGCTTTAAAATTTGCACTTGGCCTTCTGAGACTTATATCATCTTGATTTAATGAAGTACACTGAGAGGGAATGTTGACACACACAGGAAAAAAATGCAATTCAGCTCTCCCCTGTCCTTATTGTTTCTACAGAAGGTATTAAGTGGGATTTGCTGGTGAGTCTTTCAGAAATTAATTGTTGCACATTTTATACCTTGAATATTATTTGCAGTATTTCATATAGCAAAACAGAGAAACCTAGTGTTTAAAGAAACACATGGAGGCGTCTGGAAATGTTTCCCACATTAACCCCACTACTCGTGAATTTTACACATGATGGGACTAGTAGAAGACAATAAAAGAAATCTATGTAATAACACAATCCCATGCCCGTCTCCTAAGAAGTAGCTATTACATGAGCTATTGTTAGTCCCAGCTACAGCCATTAAAATCAACAGGACATATTCAGGTAGGTCTCATTGATACATTGAGTTCTCTCTGCTTGGACCAACTCCATCTAGTGGGTCTAGAAATGTAGTTTTATATCACAGTTAGAGATAGGCATGAAATGAACTTTTGGTTCATTTTGCTATTCGTTCTTAATTTCATTATCTAACAAAATGAATATTGAACCAACCCATCAAAGAAAAACAAAACAAAACAAAATGAAAATTTCCATTTTGTTCGCTTCTTTTTTCATTACCCCCCTCCAACCTTGTCCCCGCCACAGTCCTCAGTCCTGGTCCTGGAACTCCAGCAGCCAGGGTGGGGAAAAGCCTGCCCTACAGCTGAGAGGCAGGAAAAAAGAAGCCTGGCATCCGGGGACTTAAAAATAAAATAAAAATGGAATAAAATAAAAAGGGCCAACATGACCTGGGAGCCGCATGGTTGGTGCTGTAAAAAAAAATTAAAATTTAAAAAATTAAAAAGCACCAACCTGGCTCCTGGGGCTGCGTGGTTGGTGCTGTAAAAAATTAAAAATTAAAAAAATTGACGCCAGCAGATGACCCACACGGGAAAGATCCTTTTCAGACCCCCCCTTGCCCCTCGCCGGGTGCTGTCATGACCTGTTCAGGGAAGATCCCTTTCAGACCCCCCTTTCACCCCTCTGCATGCACGCAGAGGGGTGAAGGGGGAACTCGGCTTTGCCGCGTGGATCATGACAGCACCCAGCACGTGGGAAGATCCTCCTCCGCCCGGGCGGAGGCAAGACCATGGCCAAGGCTCAGCCGATCTCCTCTGCCTGGGATGACAGCTGTGCCAGCTGTCTTGCACCCGCGGTGGAGATCGCTGGAGACGGAGCCCCGGTCCCACCTCCGCTTGCGAGGCAGCCAGGCTGTCATCCCCAGTGGGGAAGAACGAACTGAACATAACCAAACAAATTTGTTCCGGTTCTGTTAGGTTCATTCCCAAATTGCTATGGGCTCTGTTATTCGTTCCGTTATGTAACGGAACGAATAACGGATAACGGAACAATTTTTTTTTCATTTTGTGCCCATCTCTACTCATAATGTTAGCTCGTCATTCAAAGCAAGATGAAAGTAAAACTGAAGGAACTCATACTGAGCGAAGCATGGGGAACAATTCAAAAGAGCACACTCCTCAGTCTGTGTCAGAACTCTTCATGACTGACACAATTAATAATAGAATTTGAATTTTGGTAGGGTTTTTATTTTTAGCTGTTTCTAAAAGTGCATTTTGTTAGTGGTTTATTTCTTGTTTTTGAAGCTATTCCAAGCACAAAAGGATAATGAAGATAACCTGCATATTTAACAATAAGAATAATATACTTTCTGCAGCTGATCTTGATACTCTGTCAGCAGCCAGGTGATGTTAACATGAACAGCAAGTGCACTGAAAAGAAGGCTTTTAAAACTGTCCAACAGCTTTTTCAGCTGTGTGCTCTCCAGTGGATTGGACAAGTCCTACCATCCCCACTCCTCATGGCTTTGCTGGCTAGAGAAAATGAGTACTGAAGTCCAATGTTATCTGCAGCCTTCCTGGGTGGGGGACATGTTCAAAGCAGCTGAAATATCATTTCCTCAAAAAAAAAAAAAAAAACTGACATTTTCCCACTGGGGTCCTTTCCCTTCTCCCACACAATCTATTGAACCCAAACTTGTCGCACACTGTTTCATAGGAAGACATGAAAATGGCATATTTTGTTTTATCACAAGTGACATATTTTGCTTCTTAGTATATTGGCCACATTCAGGGTTGACATACTAGACTCACAAACATTAAATCCTGATATCATTTTTAAGCTCACTAGCTATATATAACCCTTCTGTCGACTTTGAAGACGTCAGGATTTTCATGAAATCAGAAAATACCGAAGAATTTACCTAACATATGTTTCTCTAGTTTTATGTTTTAAATAAAAACTAATATACTTTGATGTAACAAAAAGAAGTCAAAACAAAATGCAAAGTTTATAAAGTGTGTTAAATTGTGGCAAAGGAGATTGACATGATAAAGATACTATGGATATACAATGGTACCTTGAGTTACTAATTCCCTGAGTTATGAAAAATTTGAGTTATGAAAAAACATGTTTTTTTAGTTACAAAAGGGAAAAGGAAAGGGAAGATTCCTTTTCAAAATGGTTCCTGCTTGCTTGCAACTGTTATTGGGGTGCCATCTTGTGGCTACCCAATTACAGTGCTGCAGTTGGGAAAGGAGCCATTTTGAAAAGGGAAGCCATTTTGAAAAGAGCTTCTGTTTTTTAATGACTTGTATGAAGTGCTGCATTTTGGAAATAAATAACATCAAATTAGTTTTTATTATAGCAATGGTCATTATCTCTGTACACATAAAACTACAAATAAAAGCAGTATAGCACTCAGTCAATATCCAAGTATCTATATTCAAGGGCAACACGTAATCATAATCGATTACAATAGAGGCCAACTGTATTTATACCTTACTATTTAACAACATAAAAGTTAAAATTCAAGTTAAAAGCGCATACAAATACGTTAAAAATCTCTAAAATGGTACCAGTATAATCATAATTGTACAACCTATAAGAAAAACTGTCTATAATCAACTCAATACCTTGTATTTCTTCAAACATTACCTGCTCCCTCTTGATTGCTTATCCAGCTAACCCTCAGCCTTATAGCCATCTTTCCAAAATTGGCCACTTTTTTGGTAATCTCTTTATTCTTATTTTCCAAAAGCTTCTGAAAACAATCTTCCCTATTTCTACCCTCCAAGGAAGATAAAATCGGTTTGATAAACCATTCCCTGGTTGGTATGATTATATATTTTGCACTCCAGGAGCACATGCCTCAGCGTCTCAATGGTTCCCTCAAAACAAACACACAGTTGACTCTCATAGGAGATATTATTATATCTTCCAGCAATACTACAGAGGGCAATAGGTCCATGCGTAATAACATAAAGGCCATTCTAGATTCTAAATTGTCTAATTCATTTAAGTATGGCATATGTAGCACTCTGTCCAAGGTATTTGATTTATTCTTTT
This sequence comes from Phrynocephalus forsythii, assembly GCA_029282475.1. Classification (NCBI taxonomy): domain Eukaryota; kingdom Metazoa; phylum Chordata; class Lepidosauria; order Squamata; family Agamidae; genus Phrynocephalus; species Phrynocephalus forsythii. The sequence continues at coordinate 45,214,692 of JAPFRF010000004.1, forward strand.
AGCCTTATTTAAGTCATACTGTCTTTCTATGTCTAATATCCTTTGATTTATAATAACTTTGGCCTGGGTCATATCCATTGACAATATATAATGTTGCAAAAATCCATTGTACCCTAACTTGTGTTCCAGTACCTTCTGCTGGTGTGGGGGGGGGGGCATAAGTATCTTTCAATGGCAAATGCACTAGACCTGTGGTGTTATGATTCAGCTTTAACCAATACGTGATAGCCAATATCCATATTTTGGCTTCAACTGTTACCAGCCCTGTTTCTAACCTTATGGCTGCATCTGATGCACTTGTAGGAAGCTGCAATATAGCTCTTAAGAATTTGGATTGCTGTTTTTCCAAGGCAGGCAGGTTGGCTGGAATAGAGTATGGAGCTCCATAAGTCATCTGAGCTAAGGCCTTCATTGAATAGAGTCTATTTGCAGCTATCACATTCCTTCCACCCCATGTCAGAAAAAAATTAATATGGCTCCAATACTTTTCTGGGCATTGGCTAACACATGTTTAGTGTGCATGTTTTGCTTTCTGTTAGCTTGTATTATCAGTCCCAAATATTTATAATTATGTACTTGCTCAATACGTTCCCATTTAGTTCCCAGTTCTGTTTTTTAATTACTTGCATGAAGTGCCCCATTTTGCAAATATTTGGCACCATTTTGGGGACTTTTTCAGACCTTTTGTGGATTGTTCAAGTGTTTATAAGGTAGGTTGCTCATCTTCTGTTGTTTGCTTGCCTGTTAACTGTGTTTATTGCTTTCTGGGGGGTGATGGTGATTTCCCACTTGGAATGAATCAATCCATTTCCATTGCATTCCTATGGGAAAATGTGCTTTGAGTTAAGAAAATTTTGAGTTAAGAAAATGCATTTTGAATGGGTTAATTGTGTAACTCAAGGTACCGCTGTACACACAAAATCTTGAATATTACTTTGTATTTGTCACACTGCATAAAGAAACTAGACTGAAGGTGACAGTAGACAGGAGTTCCCCCCACTGATTGGTCTGATCTGGGAATGGGGTTATTCGCTCTTTTTCCAGCAACCACACAATGTGCCTGTCACCACAAACTAGCCTGTCTGTGATGCATGCCAACCTGCATCATTTTGAGTCCTTATATGGGTCTACTGTGCTTTGGGGTATAAGTGGGATTGCTCCATTTTGCTTCAGTTCCAGCACATGTAATCGCTCAGACTGAACCTAGGTGGGTGGCTTAATGCAAAAAGAATATTTTCTACACCATTTAACAAGCAACTTACTAAGTATGACAGACTTTTATTTGTTGTCATAAAAATGGACTAAGATGAATTCTTACCCTCCGCTAAGCTAGACCATTGGTCTCTGTAGCTCAGTAGCCTCATCCCTGGACAACAGTATCTGTCTGAGAGGAGGATTCCTTCCAAGGTTTACCAGGAGATTCCAAGGGATCATCTGCAAAGCAGAATATGCTTTCTACCTTGAACTGTGCCATACCTCCAAACAGGAATTGTAAGGTGCTACTCTTCATTAATAGAATGAAAAAGATTGAAGAATCTGAGAGGGTAGATATCAAAGTCTGGCTGCTCTGTCCAAACTGAGAGATCCCATCTTCAGGCCCTTTTTATACAAGACTTGGGCCTATTTAGCAAGGCTCTATCTTTTAGTTGAACTATTTCAGCTGATATCACTGTGTCATTTTGACTAGCTCATTTAAAAGTGGAGCGCATCACTGAATAATTTAGATTGCTATAGTAACATACTTGGTTTTTTCTTAATGCATTCCATTCACACTTTGCTCTTGATGGAGCTGGCTATTGGTTTGTATCCTCAAAAGAAGCTCATTTTCTGATGAATAAAATATCACAGCAAACATAAAAGGCAATGTGATTCTTGTGCAGAAGAACAAGAGGTAGGTAGGTGAACTTGTCTAAATGCTCATAGTCTGCTGAGAAGAGGGGTGTGCCTTCCCTTTTCCTGCGTTGACCCTGGCACAAACATAATCTACGGATCCTTTGTGGAAAACAGTTACTTCTTTTTAAAAATAAATTGTAATTCTGCATTTGTAATAAATTGAAAACACAGTTTCCTAGATAGAAGTGCTGTGTCTGGCTTTAATTGTTTCCAAGGTGATTTAATGCCCAATAGTGTACTCAAAGGAGACATATACCCAGGAAAGGTTTCCCTGCAGCCTTTTGCTGAGCCAGCCAAAGTTATGTCCCCTTCCATCTATCATGTTGGCATCATTAAAAAAACTGTAGAGCATCACATGGTCTGCAGGAATTAATCACTGCTTAACAGTGTGTGTTCCTGTGTTTATGAAGTCATTTGGGTTATCTGCATGTAACTACAGGCAGTGAGAGCAGAATATAGGCAGGTAATGAACCATGGCATTATGTTATGCTGGAACTAAATAGTTTTCCAAGAGGTAATTAATACATTCCTGGATAAGAGTTCTATATATATTCATGTGCTTCCAATGGCACTTTGAAGGCCTTTATTATAACATGGGGAAGATTAATAAAAAGATTGATGGGTTTTTGTGATGTGTCTATTTAAATGATTATATTTATAGATATATATTGCAGAGCTTCATGGACCATATTTTGGTTTTAACCCCATTTGAAATGCTCTATACCTGGCACATAGTAAGTCATATTCTGCTAAGGTTTTTCAAACTGATTATCTACCCCACTTCACCCACATTCGAAAGAGGATTTAGCAAAAATAAAAATAAAAATGATAGTAATATTTCACAGCCTTCCCTGTTCCTTCTCCACACTTCTATGTCAATGTACTTGAGCTCTTTCACACTAATGGGGATCCACACATGTTGGAGGTGGATAACATATATCTATAAGCCTTTGTTGGTTTGAATTTGTCACACAGGCGTGCTTAGATTCACAACTTAGATTCCACATCCTTTTTCATTTTCATTCAAACTTACTCTAGAGTCCAGACCAAGTCTGCAGACACTGGCAATGGAGGAGTGTGGCATGGAGGCCACCATCTTGGAATTCTCTTGACCAATCATCAAATGCCAGAGGGAAGGCTTGGGACACAGCTGTATGAACTGAAGTGAACAGGTTTTGTGGCAGTTCACTCGGGGGGGCTTAAAAGCCAACTGTACATAGCCTAGGCACCCAATATTGGAGGGTCTATCATCCACCCACCTTCTTTTTAAAAAAGCCATGAAGATGGATCGAAATCAGCAGGGGAGGATGGTATGTTAAAGTTCCCTTCCAAGCAATGGTCCACTTAAGGGGACATGTGGGCAAGAAACCTAGGCCCAAACCCACCTCAAGGTCTCTGTTGTGCTTTTGTTGTTGTTGTTGTTTACTGATAATAGAAGATGCCAAATGGTGACCTACATCCATGTGGTTAATACCTGTAGCTGTCATTCTGGCTTCCCTCAGCAGAAGGCTGGGGGTGTGTGCTACCAGTCAACAGTCAGATGGGCTGATAATCAGTATCTATGCATGGGGTGGATGATGCTAAGACAGCTGTAAATCAATAAAGTAGTGGTCAGTTCCCTACCATCACTGTCAAGACTGAAAGGGAGGCAACTTCCTAACCATTCCATGGCTAAGTGTTCCTTGATTTTTCATGCCCCTTGATACTTAATTTAGGCACATTTTAGTAAATTTAGATTTTGCCTTTCTGGCTATGTTTCAAGATATAGTTATCTTTTATTGCCACAAATAAATTCACTTAGCTTCAGCAATACACAGGTTTCATCCTTAATCTGTGTACCTCAAAATTCTTTAAAATCCTTGCCTAACAATTTTGCAACTGGCAATTTCCAGTGATGTCTTACCACAGCATTCTACCAGGGGAAAAATATTCCTGTATACTAGTTTTTACATAAAAATACACCAAAAATACATTTTGGTATAAACTAGTGATTATCTATAAATTAGTGGTCAGTCATAATGTAATTTTTCTAATGGTAATTTGTCAAATTATTCCACTCAGCAAGGGTAAATACAAGTTATTTGCCTGACAGTAAATCAAGAGTTTTTGTGTAAACAGAAGTTCTCTCTCCCATCGTCTCTTAATTGTCACTTGCTGTACATGTCAAACTAGCAGAGTAGCAGAATCTAATTTCCTTGTTTGATTCACCATGAAATTAAACTGAACTGACAATTTTTATTTTCACCTGGCAAATTCATCTGACACTATTTAAATCTAGTTAATCAAGTACAGTTATCTATGGCACACACTCCTCTCTCCTTACCACACCTCTGATTTGCAGTATCCCACATTCAGATCTCCTTCCAACAGCCTGGCCCTGGATTACATTTGCAGTTTTGTAAGGTGTAAAGGAATGCATGGACATCCGTTTGCAGAGCTGCCAGAAAACGTATCATGTCACAGAATTACTTTTGAGAGGGAAGAAGGCAAAGGAGATAGAGCCAAAGGGGAGAGGCAAAGGGTGGGGGAGAGAAACACCCAAAGAATGAAAAATACAATCAGCTGTTCCTTTACCAGACTATATAAACTGGTAAAATTTTATAAAATGTGGTTTTCACCCTGTGATGTGGGAGATGTAGCTAACAATCCCATTTTAGTCATGGGAATCTTCTGAAAGCCATTCTTCTGCAGAGTCCCACACGCCAGTCTTGTTGCTGCTCTGTTGCCACCACCTTTTTATATGAATGCAGGCCAGAAGCATCTTATTTCCTGAGATTTGGGGGCTGACAACTGACATCAAGATGTTGGTCCTTCTGGTGTCACAAAGGTTGGCCGGACAATGATTAGGGCCCCTCTGCCACCACTATGTTTCATTCTGCCTCTGCTAGGGTTTGTAGGAGGTTCATGACTCATCATGATGGTGGTACTCCTCTCCATGTCCTGCCCCAGATGGCATACCGGCTCAACCTTGGTTCATGAAAATCAAGGAATGATAACTCGGGAGCATCTGAGTGTACTGACATGTTTATTTATTTGCTTTATTTATTTATTTAACTTATATGCCGCCCACTACCCAAAGGTCTCTGGTCGGCTTACAATCAAAGAATTAAAACAATTTAAAATAGTTATAAATAAAATATCAATAAATCATCAAACAGTAATAAAAACCTTCTTTAAAATCATCATCCATGTTTATTTATTTAAAAACCTTCTGGAACAGGAAGGTTTTTATACTGAGGGCATTCCCTTGGTCAGCATGCTTTACTCTGGGTGATTAGGAGAATAAAATGAAGTGGTACTTCATATAAAGGAATTAATTCATTCCAAAAGAAATTATGTTAAGCAAATGTTCCTTTACAAAATTTCCCATAGGAATGCATTGAAAACAGAGTAATTCCTAATCGTGATCATTTTTATGTTGTACGAATTCACCCCACAGACAATTCTGTTAAGCAAATTTCCCCTATCTCCGGAATTTTTTATGTTGTTCAGATGTTATGTTATACAAACTGTTTGTTATATGAGGGTCTACTTTATATGACTCCAAAACCCACCTGCAGCTCAACCCCATATATCAGCACAGTCAATATGGTGATATAACAACTCAACCACAGTGAGTAAAAAAGAAAAGACTTGTGTCTTTTATTTGAATCTACCATACATGGCTACACAGATTTTGTGTTTATAACGATGTACAGTGTTACATTGTATAAAGGAATTAATTTGTTCATGCTGCAATCTCCTTTGCCATGCATGTTGGAGGAAGAGTGTCAAGCAAATCAAACACAAAAACCCTTGATTTCCGAAGGGCAGACTTCCCTCAGATGAGGAAACTAGTTAGAAAGACATTGAAAGTGAAGGTAAAAAGAATCCAATCTCTCCAGAGTGCATGGAGCCTGTTTAAAACAATGGTAATAGAGGCCCAGCACAAGTGCATACCACAAAGAAAGAAGATCTCATCTAAGTACAAGACGGCACCAACATGGTTAATGAGTGGAGTTAGAGAGGCTCTAAAGTGCAACACGAGTTCTTTCCGTAAATGGAAGTCCTCACCAAATGAGGAAAATAAAAAGTAACACAAACTATGGCAAAGGAAATGTAAGAAGATGATTGGAGAGGCAAAGAAAGACTTTGAGGAACATATGGCTAGCAATAAAAAAGGAAATAATAAAAGCCTCTTTAAATATGTTAGAAGTAGAAAACCTGCCAGAGAACCAGTTGGCCCTCTGGATGGTGAGGGAGGAAAAGTGGAGGTAAAGGAGAACTTGGAAATTGCAGACAAATGAAATGAGTCCTTTGCATCTGTCTTTACGACAGAAGACCTTGGGCAGATTCCGCTGCCCGTACAGCCCCTCTTGACTAAATAATTAAATCAAATACAGGTTAAAAGAGAGATGTTTTAGGTTTAATTGATAAATTGAAGATCAATATGTCACCGCGCCCAGATGGCATCTATCCAAGGGTTATTAAAGAACTGAGAAATAAAATTGCAGATCTCTTAACGGTAATATGCAACTTGTCGCTTAAAACGGCCACAGTGCCGGAGGACTGGAGGATAGGGGATGTCACCAACTTTTAAAAAAGGAAGGAGGGGGGACCCGAGAAAATACAGGCCAGTTAGCCTTACGTCTGTCCCAGGGAAAATGGTGGGAAGCCTCATCCAAGAGAAAATGTTAAAACACATAGAAGAACAAATGTTGCTGAAAGAAAATCAGCATGGCTTCTGTAAGGGTAAGTCTTGCCTGACAAACCTTTCAGAATTGTTTGAAAAGGTCAACAGGCATGTGGATTTGGGTGAACCAATGGATATTGTCTATCTGGATTTTCAGAAGGCTTTTGACACAGTCCCTCACCAAAGGCTGCTGAGAAAATTGCACAGTCAAGGGATAAAAGGGCAGGTCCTTTTATGGATTGAGAACTGGTTGAGATCCAGGAAACAAAGGGTAGGTGTCAATGGGAAATTTTCACAATGGAGAGAGGTGAAAAGCAGTGTGCCCCAGGGATGCCCTGGGACCGCTGCTTTTCAGTCTGTTCATACATGACCTGGAGACAGGGATAAGCAGTGAGGGGGGCAAGTTTGTGTATGACATGAAACTTTTCTGTGTGGTAAAAACCAGAGAAGATTGTGAAGAGCTCCAGAAGGATCTCTCAAAACTGGGGGAATCAGCTGCCAAATGGCAAATGCGTTTCAACTTAGGAAAAAGTAAAGTAATGCATATTGGGGTAAAAAATCAAAACTTTATCTATCAACGCATGGGCTCTGAGTTATCCATGATGGATCAGGAAAGAGATCTTGATGTGTTGGTGGACAGCTCAATGAAAGTGTCTACCCAATGTGTGGCAGTGGAAAAGAAGGCCATTTCCATGGTAGGGATTATCAAAAAGGGGATTGAAAATAAAACATCCAAAATTATAATGCCATCATACAAAACGATAGTAAGGCCGCACCTGGAGTATTGTGTACAATTCTGGTCACCGCATCTCAAAAAAGACATAGTGGAACTGCAAAAGGTACAGAAGAAAGCAACTAAAATGATTACTGAGCTGGGGGACCTCCTTTATGAGGAAAGGCTAAAACATTTGCGGCTCTTTCATCTGGAAAAAGGTGCCGGGAGGGGGATATTATTGAGACGTACAAAATGGGAGGGGGATATTATTGAGACGTACAAAAAAAAAATGCAGGGTGTGAATAAAGTGGATAGAGGGATGCTCTTCTCCCTCTCACAAAATACCAAAACTAGGGGACATCCACTCAAATTGAGGGCTGGGAGAGTGAGAACAGACAAAAGAAAATATTTTTTTACCCAGCATGTTGTTAGTCTGTGGAACTCCCTGCCACAAGATGAGGTGACGGCATCTAGCCTGGATGCCTTCAAAAGGGGATTGGACAAATTCCAGGAGGAAAAGTCCATCACAGATTACAAACCATAATGGATATGTGTAATCTTAAGGCTTAAAACCGGGGTATTTCAAGGACCAGATGCAGGGGAGTGGTATGAAGAGATAGATATCTAGTCTCTTGCACTCCCAGATGCATCTGGTGGGGCTGCTGTGAGATACAGGAAGCTGGACTAGATGGGCCTTTGGCCTGATCCAGCATGGCTCTTCTTATGTTCTTATGTTCTTAAGGTTGTCCATCCTTGTATTATACAATTCTTGTCAGCATTTTTGGCTTCTTATGCTTCCTCTTACTGGCCACTTTAGTAAGGGGAAGCATAAGTAGCCAAAATGGTGACAAGAATTGTATAATACAAGGATGGACAATAGATTGTCTCTGTTGTTGTTTTAAATTAATGCATGACAGCTGGTACAGCCAATTAAAAAGAACAGGTAATATGAAAAAAGACCAGGGTACATATGTAGCCCTCATTCTATTATCAGTCCTCCACAGTTCTCAACAAACAAGAAAATCAGGAATGGCAACAACTGCTTTGCCATTTTCAGACCACCTCTCTCTGGCCCACACAACCCACCCTCTCTAGCGTCTGAGCCACTGAAAAAAACACATCCAACAACCTGTCATGTAAATCAGGCTGCACTCAATATCTTCTGTAAGCTCATATTTCATGTATCCGCTTAGCATTCAGAATCCTACACCCTGTAATTCACTTCTTCAAAAAGTACACTCAATGCATCAATGGCAAATATTATCTCAGTGAGAGCAATTCTGCTGATTATAATAGGAAAATTTGCTTATGAACCTCTTTTTTTGCCAGTGAGATTATTTCTGAATTCTCCACTATAGTAGGGTTGTCCTTTAAACAATATTGTTGCTTCTTCCAGCAGCAAATAAGCATTCAGAGTATAAGTTGAAAAAAAGGAGAGGTTTAGTTATGCATATGGATGTGGGGCAGAATGCCATCTAAATGCTCATTTTGAGATCCTTTGAGGTGGACAAGGGCCTAAAGAAGCAAGAAATGGTTCTTCTCCAAAGATGAAACAAAATTTGGGAGTTGATGTTCAGCAATATCCTACAAGGACTAATTATTATTATTAGAGATGGGCACGACTAGGGAAAATGACATTTTGAGTTGTCGTGTGTCGGAGGCAGCCCGTTTCGGCTCGTTTCCGTTTTTCGCGAAATTTCACAAAAATTGTCATTTCATTTTTTGTTTTTTCATTTGTCATTAGTACTGGTTTTGGGGGTAGCGGGCTCCTGGAGGCACCTCTCTGTGGTGGGTGCCTCCTATCCTCACCTGCCAGCGCTGCTACAAAAGGGCATGCATAGTCATATGCTATGGATATGCATATTGCAGAATCAGCAGACTGGCAGAGGCACCCCTCTTTTGGGAGTGCCTTCCCTGCAACAGTCGGTGAGACACAGTCAGGCAGCACTTGCAGGCATGGTTTGCATGGCACACAAATGCTGCTGCAGGAGTCAGCCAGAGCCACAAGTGACGGACTGGCAGACTCTTTGCACCCGCTCCAAGGGAAATGTACTTGCGTGTAGTGCAATGCAAGTAGATCTGGCTTAGGGTGAAGATGGGTTAGTTCAAGGGCTAGGGTTAGGCTAGTTACGGGTGAGGTTAGGGTAAGTATTGGGGTGCACCTCTGCGTGCCTCTCTGACCCACTTAGAAGGACAGTGTACTGGCGTATGGGTTAGGCTTAGGGTTCGGGTTCGGGTTCGGGTTCGGGCTACGGTTAGTGGGCTGTTTATGCCTGATTGGCACATCCCAGAAGTCTCTGTGGTCAACCTGGCCAAGTGGCCATGCGATTGGTGGAAAATTTGTATGGTCCACTCCCATGGGCGAGCCCATCATTGCAAATGTGCAGTTGTAAAATAAAATAAAATAAAATAAAATAAAATAAAATCAACGGAGACTTTTTTTGCAAGAAAAACCCACTGCTGCTACTGTAAAAATTCAAGCATTTAAAATAGCTAATTTTCGCATGTTTCTGTGGTGCTTTGGTGGGGTTTTGGACCACGATTTAAAAAAAAATATTGTGGTCGCCATTTTAGATCCCCCCGCACTGCATGGCAAATGGATGCGCCCTCCCAGCCTGGTACAGTCTCCAAAACCTGGCCATGCGATTGGTGGAATGGCTCCAAAAATTTGCATGGTCCACTCCCATGGGCGAGCCCATCATTGCAAATGCGCAGGTGTAATAAAATAAAATAAAATAAAATAAAATCAATGGAGACGTATTTTGGCAAGACAAACCCACTGCTGCTACTGTAAAAATTCAAGCATTTTAAATAGCTAATTTTCGCATGCTTCTGTGGTGCTTTGGTGGGTTTTTGGATCACGATTTCAAAAAAAATATTGTGGTCGCCATTTTGGATCCCCCCGCCCGCACACCGCATGGCAAAGGCAGACGAGACGATGCCCCCCCCGCCTGATACCAGCAGCGTAGCAGTAGCACTAGCCAAGGAGAGGGGGGGCGGGGAAACCCCCCCAAATAAAACACCCTTCTGGCCTGGTAGGTGCCCTCAGACAGTTTTCACCTGCTTTTAGGGCCGGGAATCGGGTTATTTTTTTAACTTTTAAAAACTTTTTTTCTGTGCTGCTTGGCATCGCAGGATCGCCGCGATGCCAGGAACGACCACGACAAATCAGACCCAATTATTCTTTAGTCAGTTCGAGTTCGAGTTCTGGCGGAGTAATTCCCGTTACCGTTTCCGTTGCGTAACGGAAACGAGTAACGGAAATGGAAACGGGAATTCCACTAAGTCGTGCCCATCTCTAATTATTATCATTTATCTATAGAAGTAAAAAAGTGGGTTGAGCCGTATGACCAGAAAAACAAATTACAAAGTAGGCTTGGTGATACTTTTATTGGTCACTACTAAAACAAAAACATATAATCTAAGCTTTTGATAGTAACTTGCTATCCTTATCAAAGCATTGCACCAAAACTGCAGTCTTGATAGAAGGTGTTGTCTATTAGGCACTGAGAGTCTTTTTGTGAGATGGAAAACACCACATGATGGTATCAGGAGGCAGACTGGTGTTAAAACAGCTTCAAAGTCCAGGATACATATAACACCAAGCATATCAAACAAAGCAGCATAGTCCTTGATCACCCCCTCCTCCTTCCCACCCTCAATTTGCCTATATTGGGACCACAAGTCCCTGCTTGCCTTGAGAAAGTGGGGAGGAAGAGGATGATACAAAAAGCACATGTTCATTTGAAAGTTGGGAAAAAATAGCAAAACTTACTAGGAATAATCAGGGCCAGATTTAAAAGAAGCAATTTTACCTAGTGGCTGCAGTCAAAGCCTCTGGTACATATGGAGGACGGCTCTTTTCTTGGTATCTTCAGCAATCCATAGAAATAAAAAAGTGGGTTGAGCCATGTGAAAGATGAGAATTGGGTTGGGTTTATTTAGTGTGTCTTTCTAACAAAAAAAAACCCAGAACAGATTTACCGTATATACTCAAGTATAAGTCGACCTGAGTATAAGTCGAGGCCCCTAATTTAACCCCAAAAATGGGGAAACGTATTGACTCAAGTATAAGTCTAGGGTGGGAAATGCAGCAGGGCCTGGCAGCTCCTCCTTTGTGAGCTGGGGGAGTGGTGTGTGATGTTTAAAATGACTTTTAGCCACTGATGCACGTGCTTGGGTCAGTGGCTAAAAGTCATTTTAAAAATCGCGTGCCGCTCCCCTGTGATGCAGAGGGGGGGGGGTCATGAGAAGCGGCACACAATGTTTAAAATGACTTTTAGCCACCAACCCAAGCATTGCCTCAGTGGCTAAAAGTATTGACCTGCATATAAGTCAAGGGCCCCTTTTTTCAGCCCAAAATTAGGGCTGAAAAACTAGGCTTATATTCGAGTATATACAATATTTCTGCAATTGTACAATTAAGCATAGCAGATGATCTGCACAAGATATAGTTCAGTGAGTTAAAATATTTCTTCCGTTTTTCTTAACCAGGGTTCACAATTCAAGAGTCTTCTGTTGCATCTGCTTGTTCAAGCTGCAGGAGTTTGGCCAAGTTAAGGGAAAATAAAAAAAACCATCCTCCCGCATTTTCCAGTGACAAAATTTTTAGCCATTCAATTTTTGTAAGGTTTGTGAAATACCGGATTAGTTGCCAAATAAAGTCTGTGGAGGTAAAAGATAGAAGCAGTGGAACGTGCTCGGCCTGAAAGCCATATTAGAACTACATGGCACTTTTAAGTGGCCTAGGGAGGTCTGTTCCAAGGACCCTTCCACTCCCCAAAGGTTTCACCTCATCTCTGAACATGTTATGACTAGAGATGGGCACAAATGGAAAAAATGATGTTTCGTTTCGTTTCGTTGAGGCGGTTCGGTTTGTTTTGTTTTGTTTTTCATGAATTTTCACCAAAATAATTTCATTGGTTTGTTACTTCATTGTTTTTACCCATTTTGTGTGATTTAAAGCATTTCTGCTCACAGGTGTCCCCCAACACCCCAGACCAGAGGGGGAAAGAACACTTAAAAATGATGCTGGCAGAGACACAGTATAGACTAGGTACGCAGGGAGGCTGCAAGGCAGCAGCGGGTATTGCCCAGGGCACAAGGCAGCCACAAAATGACTGCGGGGCAGTGGAGGATCCGAGAGGTGTGCATGCAGGGAGGCTGAAAGACTGAAGCTAGAGAGAAATCTCTTCTTTCTCTCCCCTAAGAGCCAGGCTGCAGCCAGCAGGAACACAGAAACACTTGCCTACTTGGCTGCCCTAAAGTGAAAGTAACAAGTCACAGAGACTGCAATTCCACACCAACCTAACTCCACTGCAGGCTGCAAGGAGGACGGGGGCTGCCAGAGCTTTTTATGCCCACAGTGGCTGCCAGACCTGCCCAGTCTGCAACCTGGGCATGCTATTGGTTGAAGTTGTTCAAGAATTTACATGATCCCATCACATGGCTTGCGCATGTGACTGTGATCAATGCAGATATATAAAATAAGGATAAATATAAAAAAACAAATTCAAGGAAGCTATGAATCCACTAAAAATACCAATAAAATAAAATAAAATAAAAGCAATCTGAGAAGAGACATAAATGCACATTTTCAGCACCCCTATCACCCCCTTGCACATATTAAATATTAACTATGTGGCTGGCATCCATTTTGTGTCATCCTTAAAGGGAAAAGAAAAATACATTGCAATGGGAGAAAGACAAAAACAAATGTTTTAAGGACCCCAACCCCCCGGTGGGTATTATCAGGCAGAATAAATAATTTTTGCTGTGTTTTTTATGGATTTTCAGGGCATTTAAATACCCAAGAAATCAATATTAGGCATCTGTCAGCCATTTTGGGTCGATGTCCCCTAACTCCTCTTAAAGGAAAAAATACAGCGATCTGAGAAAAGACATAAATGCATGTTTTAAGGACCCCAAATCCTTATTATCAGGCAGAATAAATAATTATCACAGGGTTTTTACGCATATTCAGGACATTTTTTTAACATTTAAAACAGCTAATTTCATCACGCGTCACCATTAACAAAATGAAACGTAACAAATCTAATTTTCTTGGTTAGGTTCAGTTCATTCCAGTTTCACCGCCAGGTTCGTTATTCATTTCGTTATGTAACAAAACGAATAATGGAGCGAAAAAAGTTCATTTTGTGCCCATCTCTAGCCATGACTAAGTCTCATCTTTCCTTATCAGGCAAGACATGATAAAGCTGGCTTCCTTAGGAATCCTTCTACATGGCAAATAAAACCATTATTACAAGAGAGGATTCCTTAAGTGCTGAGAATGTCAAGATGGCATAGAAATTTTTTAAAAATATCATATATAGTTAGTTGTTATCAGAAACACGTCGTTATCCAAAATGCAGTTTCCCATAGGAATGAATGGGAAACCGTTTAATCCGTTCTGGAGCCTAGGAAAAAGACACAGACAGCTGGTTTTTTGCTCAAAACTCTTTAAAAAGTGCACTTTAAAGGTACAGATGCAATGCCACCTGGGATAACCTTTTTACTGATGCATGCTGGAAATTAGGGATGGGCACGACTTAGCGGTATTCCCGTTTCCATTTCCGTTACTCAGTTCCGTTACTCTATGGAAACGGTAACGGGAATTACTCTGCCAGACTTTGAGCTCGAACCGACGAACGAACAATTTTGGTCTGATTTGTCGTGCTTGTTCCTTGCATCGCGTGATCGCGCGATGCCACGCGGCACAGAAAAAAGTTTTTAAAAGTTAAAAAAACCCGGTTCCCGGCCAAAAAGCAGGCGGAAAAATGCCTGCCGTGCCTCAGGGCACCTACCAGAGGGGTTGTTTCTGGAGGTCCCCGGCCTCCCCCCCATCCCCCGTCCTGGGCTGCTCTGGTGGGACTCGCCGCAGGCTTGCAGCCAGCAAAAAGCCCAGTCTCGCCGCCGGCCGCCACAATTAAAGCGCAAGCAAGCAGCACGGACGGCACAGGAAAAAACTTTTAAACTCTCCCCCCACCCATTCCCGGGCCAAAAAAGCAGGTGGAAAAATGCCTGCTTGACTAAGGGCGCAGGGCACCTACTGGAAGGGTGGTTTCTGGAGGGGGGGATCCCGCCTCCCCCCCGTCCTGGGCAGCCGGACTCGCCATGCCATGCGGTGCGGGCGGGGGATCCAAAATGGGGTGGCGAACGCAATATTGTTTTTGAAATCGTGGTCCAAAAACACACAAGCACAACAGAAACACGAAAATTTATAAACTGCCAGATTTTTCACAGTAGCAGTGGGTTTTTTCTTGCAACAAAATGTCTCTCCTCTCCTCCTCTGTCCTCCATTGATTTTATTTTTTTTTTTTTTTTTACACCTGCACAATGATGGGCTGGCCAAGTGGCCAGCCATGTGGGAGTGGACGACCATGCAAATTTTTGGAGCCATCCCACCAATCGCATGGCCACTTGGCCATGGAGACTTCTGGGATGTGCCAAAAAGCCCCCTAAAACCTGCCCTAGCCCTCTAACCCTAACCCTAATCCTTGACTACTTACCCATATGTCACAGACTGTCTTCTTAGTGGGTCAGAGAGGCACCCAGATGTGCAACCCACTAGCCCACCATAACCTTACCCGTCACTAGCCTAACCCTAGCCCTTGCACTAACCCACCTTAACCCTAAGCCAGATCTACTTGCATTGCACTACACGCAAGTACGATTCCTTTCTTTGTGAGACATGGTGGTGCGAGAGCCTTAGGCATCACCCTATGGCTCTGGGTTCACTGCCATCACTGGTCTCACTGTCTGCAACTGGTATGCATATCCATATGGCTATTGCATGCCATTTTGCAGCAGCAGGTGAGGAGGGGAGACCCCCATGTTGAGGGGTCTCTTGGAGCCTGCTTCCCCTTCCTAGTGGGAGGATAGGAGGCACCCACGGGTGCCTCCAGGAGCCCGCTTTCCCTTTATAGCGGGCCAGAGGAGGCACCCACCCCACAGAGGTGCCTCCAGGAGCCCGCTACCCCCCAAAAAAACCAGTACTAATGAAAACGAAAAAAATGAAAAAACGAACTGACTAATTTTTGCGAATTTTCGCGAAAAACTGAAACAACCCGAAACGGAACCGGCCCGACTAACGACAACTCGAAAAAATTTTTTTCAAGTTGTGCCCATCTCTACTGGAAATTCATTATGTGAGGCAGTCCATAGGGGAAATTCGTTATCCGAGGCAGCCCATAGGAACATTCATTATCCAAGGCAGCCCATAGAGAAAATTTGTTCTCCAACGCAGACCTATACCTAGGAATTGCGATTTGTTATCTGAGGCAGCCCATAGGGAAAATTCGTTATCAGAGGCAGCCCTATACCCGGAAATTTGAAGTTGTTATCTGAATTATTCGTTATCCGGGGCAGTTGTTATCCAAGGTACCACTCTGTGTGTGTGTGTGTGTGTGTGTGTGTGTGTGTGTGTGTGTGTGTGTGTGTGTGTGTGTGTGTGTGTGTATGTGTGTCTATCTATATCTATATCTATATCTATCTATCTATCTATCTATCTATCTATCTATCATTCTCATTTGTAAATTAGCTTTGTTTGATTCTTTTGTAATGTTTGTATTCTTACCTTTTTAGAGCTTTTTAAATACTGTGTTCTATTGATATGAGCTGCCTCTGGATCTTTTTAAGCAAAGAGGTGGGGCAAAACTATCTTAAGCTAATCAAATCACATAACAAGAGACTTATAAAATGTAACTTTTCAAGTGCTGCTTCCTGTGGCCACCCAATTGGCTGCGGGTTTGCTGTGCAAGCTCAGGAATGTAATTTGATTCCTTCAGGCAGGCAGTGAATGGTTGCTTGAGCCTTGCTTCTGTTTAATGAGTGTTAACATATGGACATAATTACAGCAAGCAAAACGTGCCTGAGCCGGTGATTCGGTCGCCATCAGCAATGACAATTAAATTACCACTATGATCCTAAACACCACTCAATTCCACACTATGTGCACTTGACCAACACTCTGGAAATTGAGGTCAGAAGAGGTTTTTCATTTAGTTGTGGTCACTTCGTGGGCTAAAGATTTGTAGCATGCAGGTCTTCCTGTAAGTGAATCTACCTCAAACAAATCACAAAAGAAAGAGTTAATCTTCAGGTGCCCTTAGTAGGCCATAGTGGTTTGACTGTGACTAGAACTGAGGAGGATACTAAAATTTGTATCTCCTTCACTCTTTAATGCTGCTAAGTGGTCCTAAAACTCAGTCCCCCCTCATTCCCTCAACTCTTCTCTCTCTCTCTCTCTCTCTCTCTCTCTCTCTCTCTCTCTCTCTCTCTCTCCCACACACATGCCCACATGGATACATGCATGCATGCACACACATTGCACACACACGTGTGTGTGTGCACATGCACGCACATGCACACAGAGAGAGGGGGAGGGAGGGAGGGGGGAGGGAGAGAGAGAGAGAGAGAGAGAGAGAGAGAGAGAGAGATTTAGCTAATCCTCTCAAAAATGGGACTAGATAAAGTATTCTGAGTGCCTCCTGGGTAGCATGGCAATTTCATCATCCAAAAAGACAAAATGCATCAAGAAAGAAGATGAGAGAGATAGAATTCTGGTTTGCATAAAACGGGCATAAATGAGTTGTATATAAAGGTATGTTTTTGAACTAACATATATTATTAGAACAGAAATAAAGGAGATCTCACCAAAGGATTGGATATCAAATATGTGCTTGCTCAGTCTTCAATCTCTACAGTAGGACTTGATGGGCAACTTAGAAGCTGGCTTGGTCTTGCTTTTCTTTCTTTCTTTTTTAAATCACCTTTAAATTGCTTTGCATATTTTTTCAAACAGCAGATGGTTCCAACAGAGGTATGTCTTCTGGTCATCCTTCAGAGGACTTCCCTTTGTAATGTAGTATGTATGGCCACCCTACCTCTGAGACCAGGCAGGTGGCTACTGGTGGGAAGGCCTCATCTACATTAGCACCCTGTTTGTGAAACTAGGCCATAATGTTATTGATGTTTGCCTATGCTTTATAGAACTTGCCATAGCTAATTGCAGTTAATCAATGAGATGCCAAAGCACACTTCAACTGAATGATTACATGGCCAGGCATGTACCAAGATGTGTCCTGGCAACTTTTCATCAGCCAGAATTAGCAACTGCAAATTATAAAAACTTTGCATGAACACCAATTAGATTATGACCTATTTATCCTGCAATGCATGCAAAGCATCATCTTTGTCATACTTTTTGCACCAGGCAATTCTTTTCTTCTTCTTCTATGTGTTTACTGGGTTTTTCTATATTTTCCTATTTTTACTTTAGTTTCGTGAGGCACATTCACTATCTTATCTGCAGATATATTTAGTAGTTTTACTCCTGTCCTATTACTGTTTCATTTATTTTTAAATGGATTTGCTCTAGTAAGCTGCCTTGAAATCATATGCAGGAAAAAAAACAATTAAAAATATGGATAGGGTAGAGACATCTGAGGTCTCTTAAATGTTTAACAATGGCATTTGTGATAAAAGTTTTCCCACTGCATCATCACAAATGTCACTCTGGATTGCACTCCAGGCACCATTGATGGTAACCATAAGGATAACATGAATGAACAAGCAGAGAGTGAACAAGCAAGGGTGGAATTTATTTATTTATTTATTTATTTATTTATTTATTTATTTATTTATTGAATTTATACCCCACCCATCTTCCCTTGGGAACTCTGAGTGGCTTACAAAAGGTTGAGCAAATCAGCTAACAAGACAAATGTGAAAACAAAACAACAATATGAAACGACATCAGTAAAACAACTTTAGCACCCTTGGCATAGAATAACGAGGCTCAACAATACAGCACTACTGAGCGAGCACACAGATGGCGGGGGGGAACTAAACTAAGTTGCTGAAGGCCTCGCAAAAGAGCAAAGTTTTTAACGCTTTGCAGAAGGCCAGCAGGGAATCTGCAGAGCGCACTTCGCTTGGAAGACTGTTCCAAAGAGAGGGGCCAGCCACCAAGAAGGCCCGGTTACGGGTAGAGGTTTTCCGGGCCTCTCTAGGGGTGGCAACCCGAAGCGAGTGCGCCCGCGACTGCCGAACTGGATGGGCCGAGGTTGGTCGCTGGATGATCGGCTCTGACAGGTAGTCCGGACCCAAGCCATGGAGGGTTTTATAAACCCTCCATGGGGTTTAGGGTTTTAGGTTTTAGGGTTTTAGTACCCTCTCTTTCTAAGATTTAGTTGCTGTGAAGCAGTAGATCTGGTGCCCATTACATTTGAAGTATTTCATACCTGCTTAGAGAGATTCCATTTTATCTGGTTTCATTTAATTATTTTGACATCTTCTACATCACACTTATTCCAAGTGTTTGAAATGGTATGTGGTAAGGAAAATGTTGTTAGGATGAAGCCACAATCAATCAATCAATCAAATCAATTAAAATCAAACAGCTACAGTATAACTGGGATGGGTCTCTTAAAAAGGCAGAAGGAACAATGTTTAAATATGTTTAAATATTTGAAAGGATGTCATACTGAAGAGGGAACCGGTTTGTTTTCCATGGCTTCAGAGACTAGGACTCAGGGCAATGGTTTCAAACTACAGGAAAAGAGATTCCATTTGAACATCAGGAAGAACTTCATGACAGTTAGAGCTATTTGGAATATGTTGCCACAAAGGGTGGTGGAGTCTTCTTCTTTGGAGGCTTTTAAGCAGAGGCTGGATGGACATCTGTCGGAAATATTGTGATGGGGTTCCTGCATGGCAGGGGGTTGGACTAGATGGCCCTTGAGGTCTCTTCCAACTCTATGATTCTATAATTCTATGATTCTATTATTCACATATGTGTAGGCTGCCATTTTCCTAGACACTGTGTCCCAGAGCAGAAACATCAGCATTTCAAAGGTGACAGAAAAAGGTCTTCAGGACTACCAGAAACTCACCACATAAGTCCAAGGAATTTGACAACATGCTTTCCATCAATTTTAAAGAAGCATTCTTCTTGGTTTTAGTGCCATCCCATAATAAGACAGCAACTTTTGGAGTTGATTCTATGATTCTATGATTCTAACAGTACATTTGGGTGTGTAAGTGTAAAAAGACAACAATTTTTTTCAGTTATTGAATGCATTGTGATTTTAATTTAAATAGGAAGAGGAGGAGATATGTCAGCCTCAGGCACCAGAATGACCTGACCAGCCTACTATACAGTGGTCCCTTGTATAAAGGAATTAATGTGTTCCATATGAAATTATGTTAAGCAAATTTTCCTTTATACAAATTTCCCATAGGAATGCATTGAAAATGGAGTCATCCCATTTTATGTTGTACGGATTTGTCCCATAGGCGATTATGTTAAGCAATTTTCCCATATCTCCGGAATTTTTTATGTTGCACAGATTTTATTCTATACAGTACAAACCATCTGTTATACGAGGGTCCACTGTAATACACATTTTACATGTGCATGTGGAAGAGGGTACCACTTTACTGTTGTACCTCAGGCAACAACACCTTTTGGGTCACGTTTGATGTTAATTGTGGGCTTACCACTTACCTGGCTTAAGATATAGAAAAAACAGTACATGTTACTGAATCTAAATGCTGAACACATGCATGAGAACTGCTACTGACCCCAAAATGTTACAAAATTTCACAACAAAGATTTCACACTTGGTCACCCAAGGCCACAAGAAGAGTAAAAAAAAAAATAGTTGTAGAAAATAGGGACTATTGAAATAAATATCACCATGAAAAGAATAATCCAATCACCATATTTTTTTAAAATATCCCTTCTGTAAAGTCTCAGTGAGTGATACTCATTTTGGGTTTCACAGTGCCTGAAGGTGATGAAAAGCTGCAGAGGAAATGTGTAAATGATGTGTAAATTATTTCCCCCCTCCCTTTTAATGGGCATTGTATGCGCGCTAAGTAGGGGCTGGAAGTGGATATAATTGTTCATATTTCATGGGGATGTGGCTGGGTTTGTGAGTGGGTGGGTGTGCACGTGGGCAAGAATCCATCTCAGTGTCATTTCCCAGACATATTACAGTATCGGTTCATTAAAATTCGTGATGCAGCACTGAACCTGGTCAGACTGCAATGGGGCTGACAAACCTCATGTCTGCCACACAGATAACCAGACCTTATGAAGGTGAAATTAGTTTTCAGGAGCTGTACTGTTCACTTGATTGATTCCGTCTTAGAAGTCATATGACTTAATGTTTCCTGCATGGGCTTCCTCTGTCATGCAAACATGACCTGATAACACATTGTCAGGAGCGCTCCAGAGAGCTAACAGCAATCTAACATCTTTCTACTGAGTGTGAAGTTCCATCTGAAATGTGCATATTTGATAAGCAGCTCTTCTTCTATCTGTCCTTTTCATTTCCCGAAAGTTAATCTTCTCTGCTTCACTGAGCATGGAGCAGAAATAAGCTGGCTAGGAAATGCGGCAGGTGGCCCCCAAACTACGCAATATGGACAGCTTGAGCCTCCAGGGGCGGGCAGGCAGGCGGTGGCATGTTTCACAAAAGATCACCACAACGAGGAGCAACAATTTGCCGGATCAGTCAACTTTGCTTGGTGGAAAGCGACCCAACCAACAACACAAGCAAGAGCTAGTCACACCTTCCCTTGACAGCAGCGTCTCCTACAATAAATACATGGCTAATGTAAATTGTCTAAGCTTTGTTTTAAGCATGGCAGTGAAGAAATTACTTGATTCAAAGCTCTCTCCATTCCCTTTCCACACCCATTGCCGAAGCCATGCCATAGAAGGTAGACACTTGTGATTATGTAAGTGTGTGCATGTGTTTAGTTGAAATAGAATCCTTTCAATTTTCCCCTTGAAGGAGTATGGTTGTTAACTTTACCATATGATCATGGAAGCCTATAGGCCATGGCTGGGGACTGTGTGCCCCTCTGCCTGTGACCCCCATTAGCTGTTTCCAACATAATCGAAGATGATAGATGGCAGGAGCTGTAATTCATAATGCCATCTGGAAAGCCAGCTCTTACACACTCCTGCTTTAGGCACTTCACATGTAGCCTAGACACTGGTAAGTGGCTTCACAATAGGGAGAAAGCAGAGGTTAGCAGACAGCATTATGCTTGGAGCGGAGAAGGGTTCCAGGTTCAATGGCATTTAAAAGAATGGTATAGCTGGTGATATAAACGTCCTCTATCTGAGAGGTTTGAGTGCAGCTGCAACTCAAGGTAAATAAAACGGTGCTAGTTAGACAAACAGCCTGACTGTATATAAGGCAGCTTAATATACTGTATGTTGCCTTGAACAGCATACAGAAAAGCAGGCATTGGACTCTTTGAAAACAGTTTGCTTTGTTGGGACCCACCCTGGATTTTAAATATAACAGGAGTGAACACCTGTGGTTTCCCAGACATTGTTTACTTACAACTCTCCAAGACTTTGCCTTAGCTTACCTGGAGTAAATCCCACCAAATTTAATGGGGTTTGTTTCTGTGCAGTAGAAGACAGTTCTGACTCAGATGGTACAATGGCAAGGGAACCCACTCCAAATTGTTATCTGAACATTAAAGGAGCTATCCAAGTTCTGAAACTACTTTGCAGACAAGGTTCAGCACCTGGGGATTTTCCTTACAAAATTTGGACTAAAACTCAAAATGGATTCACTGCCTCTGTGATAAAGGACTCACTGCCCTTTCTCTGATTCTGCACAGTGCCCCAGAGTTCTGTTCTGGGTCCAGTGCTGTTCAATATCTTCATTAGACATGGGCACGACTCGGCAAAATTTTTGTTTTTGTTTCCGTTTTTCGTTTCCATTACGTAACGGAAACGGTAGCGATAATTAAGCCATCAGAACTTGAACTCGAACCGAAAAAAGAAAAACTTGGTTGGGTTTTTCATTTTCATTTGTGGCATCGTGGCGATTGCGCAATGCGAAGCACAGAAAAAGTTTTTAAAAGTTTTTTTTAAAAAACCCCAACTCCAGGCCAAAAAAGCAGGCGAAAATATGCCTGCCTGAGGCTTTGCCATCTACCAGAGGAGTGGTTTCTGGGGCGTCCCCGGCCTTTGCCCCCTCTTCTCCTGTCCTGGGCTGCTTGCACCACACTGGGGGGGTCATCCTCGTCGTCTCGCCATGCCATGCGGTAGGAGGGGATCCAAAATGGCAACCGCAATTTTTCTTTTGAAATCGTGGTCAAAAAACACACCAAATCACCACATAAACATGTGAAATTTATTTATTTTAAATGCCTGAATTTTAATAGTAGCAGCAGTGGGTTTTTTTATAGCAATAAAATGTCTTATTGATTTTATTTTATTTTATTTTATTTTTTATTTTTTTAGACCTGCCCATTTGGGCTGGGCATGGGATGGGACCATGCAAATTTTTTGAACCATTCTACCAACGGCATCACCAGGTTTTTGACTGACACTTCTGAATGTCTCGGAGGGCATAAAAAGCCGAGGCACCTTCCAGAAATCGCAGTCGGGTGTATGCATGTGTTTGAGGGAGGAGGGCTGGCTGCTGTTGCTGGTGTGATCCGATTGAGATTGAGGAGGGAGGCTGGAGGCTTTAGGATTTAAGTTAGGCAGTCAGGGAGGGAATTGAATTTAGAAAATAATTTCTTTGATTCCCTGCAGCTTTGTCTGCTGAAGGGAATAGCAGTTTATTCTTTATTTCTTCTCTGGCAGTTTGTGAGGATTTTTATCTGATATTGGATAAAGTGGGAGGTTCGACTGGGAGTGGGAGGTGTGGATTTATTTTAAAAATATATTATATATACTACCATTTATTTTCTATTTTCCCAACTTCAATTTGCTTGCACACACACACACATTTGGGGTGCAAGTCAAGAACAGAACCTCTATCCTAAGTGATACCCTAACTGCCCACTCACCCGTCCGCCCACGCCGCCACCTGCCTGCGGACCGTGCCGCCGCCCGCCCACTCACCTGCCCGCCCGCTCGCGCCTCCCCCTGCCACTGTTGTTGCCTGCCCATGGCCCCCCGCCACCGCCATCCACCGCACCTCCCCCCGCCGCCCGCCCCCCCACCCCGCCCGCCGCCTAGGGCGCAAAAACACCTAGCGCTGGCCCTGATTGCGGGACGCCCCTATGCTCTGGGAAGTCAAATCGCGCTAAATCGTGGTGGAAACGACAAACGACAAATGAAACGAAACGATGAAACAACAAATTTTTGAAAACTTTCACCCAGAGAGGTGCATCCCAGAGCCCACTTACCCCAACCCCAACCCCAACCCAAACCCAAACGACAAATGACAAATGACAAACGACAAACTTTTGAAAATTATCACGACAAACGGAAACGACCTGAAACAAACCCGTTCCAACAAAAGAAAACTCAAAACGTCATTTTTTCTGTTCGTGCCCATGTCTAATCTTTATTAATGACTTGGAAGAAGGAATAGAGAGTATGCTAATTAAATTTGCAGATGATACCAAATTGGGAGGGGTTGCTAATCCCCTAGAGGATAGGATGAAAATCCAAAAGGACCATGACAGTTTAGAGTGCTGGGCCAAAGTTAACGGAATGGATTTCAACAGAGGGAAATATAGGGTGCTACATCTAGGTAAAAAGAATGAATTGCACAGATATAGAATGGGGGATACGTGGCTGGAGAATAGTACCTGTGAAAGGGATCTGGGAGTCTTGGTGGACCACAAGTTGAACATGAGTCAGCCAGCAGTAGAGATGGGCACGACCAGGAAAAATTACGTTTCGAGTTGTCATGTGTCGGAGCTGGCCCGTTTCGGCTCGTTTCCGTTTTTCACGAAATTTTTCAAAAAATTGTCATTTCGTTTGTCATTTTTTCGTCTGCCGTTAGTACTGGTTTGGGAGGGTGGGCTCCTGGAGGCACCTCTCTGGGGTGAGTGCCTCCTCTGGCCCGCCATGAAGGGAAAGCGGGCTCCTGGAGGCACCTCTCTGGGGTGGGTGCCTCCTCTGGCCCACTACAAAATGGCATGCATAGCCAATTGGATATGCATACCATTAAGTTGCAATTGCAGTAGCAGGCAGAGGCACCTCTCTTTCGGGTGCCTCTGTGACTCACTGCCTGCGGTGCACTTGGGCTGGGGAACGAAGTGAGAGAGGACCCCTACGGGCGCCCTGTGACTCACTAAGAAGGGAAGTGTACTTGCTGTAGTGTGCAATGCGAGTACACATCTGGCTTACTGGTTAGGGGTTAGCGCAAGGCCTGGGCTTAGGGTGACGGGTAAGGTTAGGGTGAGTTACTGGGGTGCTCCTCTGGGTGCCTCTCTGACCCACTAAGAAGGACAGTGTACTGGCGTATGGGTTAGGGTTAGGGTTAGGGTTAGGGTTCGGGCTAGGGTTAGTGGGCTTTTTATGCCCAACTGGCACATCCCAGAAGTCTCGGTCAAAACCTGGCCAAGTGGCCATGCAATTGGTGGAATGGCTCCAAAAATTTGCATGGTCCACTCCCATGGCCAGCCCATCATTGCGCAGGTGTAATAAAATAAAAATAAAAATAAAATAAAATAAAATCAATGGAGACGTTTTATCGCAAAATTCAGGAAGTTTTAAAATAGCTATTTTTGTATGTTTCTGTGGTGGTTTGGTGTGTTTTTGGACCACACGATTTCAAAATAAATACTGCGGTCGCCCCATTTGGATCCCCCGCCCGCACCGCATGGCATGGTGAGTTGGCGAGACGACGAGGATGCGCGCAGCCCAGGAGAGGAGAGGGGGGGAGGCCGGGGACCCCCCCCAGAAACCACCCTTCTGGTAGGTGCCCTCACTGAGGCAGGCATATTTTCGCCTGCTTTTTTGGCCGGGAATTGGGTTTTTTTATTTTTAAAACTTTTTTTCTGTGCCGCGCCGCTTGGGGCGAGTTGGCGTGGCGAGTCGTGACTCGACGAGGATGTGCACTTTGTGCAGCCCAGGAGAGGAGGGGGGAGGCCGGGGACCCCCCCCGAAACCACCCCTCTGGTAGGTGCCCTCACTGAGGCAGGCATATATTCGCCTGCTTTTTTGGCCGGGAATTGGGTATTTTTTATTTTTTAAATTTTTTTCCTGTGCCGCTTGGCATCGCACGATCGCTGCGATGCCAGGAACGACCACGACAAATCAGACCCAATTTTTCTTTAGTCGGTTCGAGTTCGAGTTCTGGCGGAGTAATTGTTGTTACCGTTTCCGTTACGTAACGGAAACGAGAAACGGAAACGGAAATGAGAATTTCGCCAAGTCATGCCCATGTCTAGTCAGCAGTGTGATGCAGCAGCCAGGAAAGCCAATGCGATTCTTGGTTGCATCAAGAGAAGCATAGTGTCTAGATCAAGGGAAGTGATAGTACCACTCTATTCTGCTCTGGTCAGACCCCACCTGGAGTACTGTGTCCAGTTCTGTGCGCGTCAGCTTGAAAAATGATCTTGACAACCTCGAGTGGGTGCAGAGAAGGGCGACCAGGGTGGTTGAGAGTCTGGAGGAAATGTCTCACGAGGAACAGCTTAGGGAACTGGGAATATTTAGCCTATCTAAAAGAAGGCTGAGGGGGGATATGATAGCTATGTTTAAATATTTCCTCTTCATATTGAAGAGGGAACAGGTTTGTTTTCCATGGCTTCAAAGACTAGGACTCGGGGCAATGGTTTCAAACTACAGGAAAGGAGATTCCATGTGAACATTAGGAAGAACTTCATGACAGTTAGAGCTGTTCAGCAGTGGAATCTGCTGCCACAAAGGGTGGCGGAGTCTCCTTCTGTGGAGGTTTTTAAGCAAAGGCTGGATGGCCATCTGTCAGAAATATTGTGATGGGGTTCCTGCATGGCAGGGGGTTGGACTAGATGGCCCTTGAGGTCTCTTCCAACTCTATGATTCTATAATTCTATGATTCTATTATTCACATATGTGTAGGCTGCCATTTTCCTAGACACTGTGTCCCAGAGCAGAAACATCAGTATTTCAAAGGTGACAGAAAAAGGTCTTCAGGACTACCAGAAACTCACCACATAAGTCCAAGGAATTTGTTGGATTTCTGCCAGTATGCTTCCCATCAATTTTAAAGAAGCATTCTTCTTGGTTTTTGTGCCATCCCATAATAAGACAGCAACTTTTGGAGTTCCTTTGCAAAAAAGGGCCATTTATCCTATTACTTCATCAGTTCCTGATCCATGAAGCTGCTGTGCCTCGTGTCCCATGAGCACTGGATTCTCTTAATAGCATAATTGGGGGAAGCAGTTGTTTTTGATCACATTCGGTGTTGATTCCTCCTTTTAAGCCCGAGAAACCAAGGCGTGCATATTTTCAAAGTGCACCGTCTCGTTTCCCCAAACAAAATGTTCCATTTCCTCAAGGTGAGCTTTTGAGAAAGACTAAGAGAAAAACATATTTTTTTCAAAAGGGTTTAATTGTCTTATCTCTTCCTTCCACATCTGTTTCTGGCAGTTATGCAACTGCCCTGCTGCAAATGAATGTGTTTTCTGCTTTTTGAACTGTACACTTTGAAACGGGAATCTGCTGTCTGTTGCATGCATCTTTTAAACAACATCTGCTTTCCTCTGTTTGCCTCAGCATTGCCACACACCATGCACTCAGACAACTAGAAAACATTTTCATCCTAAACCCTACAGCAGCTTGCAAAGGAAATGTTCCAGGAGACTGATTTTCTTCCATGCCTTATATGAGAAGTAAATATCTTGAACTGGGGGCAGAGCAAAAACCAGCCTCAACCACTGTGAACAGAAGGCTCACAAACAGAGATAGGCACACACCAGAAAGCAACACCACCTGGGCTTGTTTGTGGTTCAGTTTGGGGATCCTGTATTGCCAAAATGGAACGAAGTGCCATTTCCCCCCCTCCAAGGCGCTTCACTTTGGTTTGGAAAATCAGGATGCCTGCTTCTAGTCTAGCTCATCCCATTTGCCATCTCCTTCCTCCCTTGGCTTGAAGTCAGTACCACCACTGCCATCCTGAGAGGCAGCAGGGCTGGGGAACAGGTAAAAGAACACATATATGTGCCTGCCTGTCAGCTGACAGCCCGGGGAACATGTAAAAGCAACAGCCCAGGTGCAAAGAGCCTGCTACCTCTCAGGATGACAACAGCAGTAGTAGTGGCGGCTTCAAGACCAGGTAGGGGAGTGGGAGTGGGAGTGGGGGTGGGGGTGTCATGATTGTTTGTGGTTTATGGGCAGCCACAAACCACCACAACCACAGATTTCCTAATTTGTGCTCATCTCAAATCAGAAACCATATGTACAATGGTACCTCGGATAACGACTTTAATTCCTTCTCCGAGGTTAGTCGCTATCTGAAGAAATCATTATCCAAAACATGGTTTCCCATTAAAATAAATGGGAAACCATTTTAATCCATTGTGGAGGTCCGGAAAAAAGGCAAAAAAGCCCCCCCCCGAGACCTCTTTAAAAAGTGCACTTTCAAAATGCACTCCTCCCCCTCCTCGCCCACCCCTGCCACCGGTGCTTCCTCCCTACCACCCCTGTCCCCCACCTCTCCTCCTCTTCCTCCTCCTCCGCTGCCGCCACCACCGCCACCGGGCATTCGGGTGGTGTGAGAGCTGGGCGGTGTGTGATGGTTCCTTCCCCCACCCCGTCCCCCAACTCTCCTCCTCCTCCGCCGCCGCCGCCGCCGCCACCACTGCTGCTGTTGCTGTTGCCGCTGCCACCAGGCATTTGGGCAGCATGAGAGCCAGGTGGCGTGTGGTGGTTACTTCCCCCCACCCCGGCCCCCACCTCTCCTCCTCCTCCTCCTCCTCCTCCTCCTCCTCCTCCACTGCCGCCACTGCCGGGCATTCGGGCGGTGCGAGAGCCAGGCGGCATGTGGTGGCTCCTTCCCCCCGGCCCCCACCTCTTCTCCTCCTCCTCCTCCTCTGTTGCAGCTAGCATTTGGGTGGCACAAGAGCCAGGTGGCATGTGGTGGTTCCTCCCCCCAGTCCCCACCTCTGCATGTTGCCTCCCCTCCTCCTCTGCACGTCAGTTAAAAGAGAAATGTGGAGGGAGACTGGGGCTGTGGGCTGTGGGGGGTTGAAAATAACAAGTTGCTGTCCTAATTATTCATTATCCGGGGCATTCATTATTCGAGGTTCCACTGTAGTTCTACATAGGGCATTCCATCCTTATCATTCCAGACCAGCCACTATATTTGGAGACTATGATTCCAAATATAATATTCCCTTTGAAGTCTTAAGAGACACACAGGCCAAAGGTAATTATTATTAATAATAATAATATAGGCCAAATCAGTGTCATACTAATAATTTTTTTATTTACTGTATTTTTTTACTGGACCATAGGACACACCTAGCATTTAGAGGTATGTATGTGTTTAAAAAATACTGTGGTCCTGGTACATCACCAGCCCCAGTTTACCTTCCTGCCATGCTGCTCTTGGGAGGCCTGGTGCAGCATGACTGGAGAGTAAAATGTGAAGACAAGCCGCCACCCTGCCTGGGTCTCCATGCTGGCACCTTGCAGAGGCCTCTGGACGGAGAGTAATCAGCCCTACTGGAGACCACAGAGATACAAAATGGGCTAGACTAGAGAGTAACCACCCACCATGATGTCCATAGAGCTCCAGCCATAGAGTAACCATCCTCCATGATGACCATAGAGGTGCAGCTCTATGGTGATCATGGTGGGTGGTTCAGGTTGATTAATCTCCAGCTTGTATTCTATGGAACAAATCAATCATGCAAAGTATTTTTTTTTAATCAGCTGGGTCCGGAAGCCTATGCTGTGGCTGCAGCTGGGGCTGGGACCTGCACGGGTCCAGAAGCCTCTGAAGCAGCCACTCTGGAGGCTCCTAGCAGGGGGTTCATTCACCCCATAAGACTCACAGACATTTCTCCTTACTGTTGAGGGGAGGGGAAGTGTGTCTTGTGGTGTGAAAAATACTTATGCATGCAAGAGCTACTCATGCACCATGGAACCCTCTTCCTTGGGAACCCATACTGGTTGCCTCTCTGCTGTTCTTCAGCCAAAGGCATTCTATATTGTTCTGTACTGTTCCCTTAGGCATTCAGCAGTTCATTGGCTGTCAAGAAAAAGACTCAAAAAGACGTTGAGCTTTTTGAGAACAAATTGATACCTCTGAATTTTTTCTTCAACAAGTAATAGTAAAATAAGAGTAAGGACTGTGGTCAGTGCTTGAAAATATGCATCCTCTTGTTTTCCCAGGGTTCTGAATTTAATGCAAATTGTTTATTTGAATAAATTACAGCAGAAATGGCCTGCCATCCAATGTTCAGGAGCACATGATTCTCCCACCGAAAAGCAAGGACAGTTTGGAGCGTGTTGGACTGCAGATCTTGCTCACTGCCACTCACAAAGTGACACACTGATGGTTACTTCACGTCCACTCTTGTCCCGGGAGGAAGTTTGTTGCGTGTTGATGTTGGTCATGGTTACGTGGTCTTCTTGTGGTTGTCTCCCTATTCCCATGTACGCATGGGTGTGATTGATGATACCGTGATGAGATGTGAAATTCCATGCCTTTGCTCTCCATTTTTTTTTGGCCCGACCTTCCATTTTTCGATGTTTTGATTCTCCGAAGCCTTGCCCTCAATGTGTTA
Organism: Phrynocephalus forsythii; assembly: GCA_029282475.1. NCBI lineage: Eukaryota > Metazoa > Chordata > Lepidosauria > Squamata > Agamidae > Phrynocephalus > Phrynocephalus forsythii. Next base: position 45,244,475 of record JAPFRF010000004.1, read on the forward strand.
CAGAGCTAAGTTTGAGGCATTCATCTTTTAATCTCTCTGCACTGCGTTGCTGACTCCATAGGGAATGTACTGGCCAATGGCACTTCACACTACTGCCACTAGATGGAGAATGGCATGTTGCGTTAGGAGCCTTACCTCACGGGCACTCGTCTTGGAACAAGAAGTGAGACGTGGAGATTCCCGAGGCTAGGGAGGGGAATCTCTCATTCTGCTTAGATCACAGTTCAGGGGGCGTGGTCGGGACAAACTCCCCTCGTCCCACAATAGATGTGCAGTTAGATTTCTTCATAGCAGTCCCCAGCGGGACCACAAACAGCGATGAGATGGACATGAAGTATCAGCCTAAGTAAGAGGAAATCCCAGAAAATGACTCCTTTTAAATTTAGCTGGCCACTCCTCACCCAAACACAAAGCAATTATCATGGGGTTGTTGTTTTTTGACAAGTGTGAATGGTAGTGAGCACAAGAAGGTAAAAACCATCTCAACTGTTTCCATTGGTGTGGTCAACATTCAGGCTGCCCTTTGCTATGTAAAAGTTAGCATCCTTTTTCCTGTTGCCAACATGGACATTATATTGTGCATCAATACTGGGCCATTGCTTGACATTTTGAATTGTGAATAAAGAAGCCTAATATCCCACATTCATAAATTGGAGGGTTTATTTTGTTTTGTTTTGTTTTGGGGGAATTGAACTATTATTTATTCAGCTCCTCATTACAGAGAAGACAGACAAGGTAAAGATTGCCACGCAGGTCCCCCGGAGAGTAATACAATGGATGTCTACAGAGATTTGTCCCTTTTATCAGCTAAGCTGTGACATTGCAAGAGGCTAAATGCTGTTGAAATCCAAGCCCACAGTCACTTTTCACCACCAGCCTCAGCAGCACCTCTGGGAATTTTTGTCAGCTTGAATAGTGCTAGGGATCAGTTCAAAGACAGGTCAGGCAATTAAAACACTCAATTAAAATGTCCTGCGCTCCTAGATAGCCAAAGCCTCGCAAAGGATTTCATCTGATATGGTGGCAAGGTGGGGGCAGAATGAGAAATAAATGTACAATTCATGCAGGGAAGGTCTCATAGCAGCAGCTGGCTCAGAGCAAGATGAAACGGCATCAAAAATATAGCAGGCTTGCAGCTGAGCTCTCGATCTTTCTCTCTGTGTGTCTATCAGAAACCTCATTTCCTATTAAACAAGTACTGGATCTTCCTTGGAGAACATCATATGGGACTGGTTGGACTGTAAATGCCACTTAAAATTTAATTCAGCATTTGAACCCACGGTTCACACCTGCAGTAACAAGCATGAGCACAAGAGCACAAGACACAATCCTGTTCTGGATGAGGCCTAGGCACAAAATCAGGAAATCAGGACAAGAGGTCAAGCCAGGAGGTAGGACCATGGGTTAGGGTCACGCATTCCTCTGCTGGTGCCACTGCTGGTGCCACTATCAGCCCCCCCTCTCCTGCTTTGCTTCTTTGGAGGGTGATAGCAGTGGCAGTGAGAGACCCTGGTGGACTGGGTGATGGAGGCAGAGGGGGTGATGGTGGTGATGGTGGCAGGGAGAGGCCCCGCTGAAGAGGCTGCTTTGGGGAGGGGGTGACAGTGGTGACGGTGGTGGTGTGACAGTGGAGGAGGGAGTGATGCTGGCAGCAGCAGTGGTGAAGGGAGTGAAAGCAGAGGAGGGATGGTAATGATGGTGGGGGGTGGGCAGAAGCCCAGCTGAAGAGGCCACTTTGTTGAGGGAGTGATGGTGGAAGTGGTGGCAGTGGCACGGAGAGACCCCGCTGAAGAGGTCACTTTGTGGAGGGGACTGACAGCAGTGGTGGTGAGAGGTCCTAATCACACCTGCACCGTCCTTCTTCTCTCCTTGAAAGAGCAAGCTGGCCTCATTGTCCTTCCTTCCTATCTCCTCCTTCTACTCTTGAGGCCTGAAACCATGCATGGGTGATGATCACCCACCATCTATCGGGGTGGGCGGGGGGGGGGGAGGAGAACTACTGACTTACTTGTGATCATGTGAAGTACTATAGTATTCATATGCCAAGACATTGCTCATAGATGAATTCAAAATTTCTAAGAAATGTTTGCTGCTCTTGTGAAACACTCGTAAACAGTTTACAGTTGACCTGTTTGAATACCATGAATTAAAGGTAAATATATGGGAAAATCTCACTAAATTACTTGTTTTTAATATTACAAGCTGTGTTGATATGCTGACACAGCCTGTTGAATGTTCAGTAATCCCTACTGATTTTCTTACTAGCACCACAGAAATGATACAAGTGCCTTTTTTCTCAGTCAGGTGGTTGGCACTGTAAAATTTAAAAATAAAAATAAAATTAAACTTAAAAAGAACTGACCTGGCCCCTGGGGCTGCGTGGTTGGTGTCAGCGGCAATCCCCGGCGTCAGCGTCAGTGGTCCCCCAACAGCGGTGGTGGCGGCTTTCCCCTGGCAGCAGCGGTGGTCCAGTTAAGCCAAACCAGTTCATTTTTGGTTCAGTTCGTACACATTTTTGTTTTAAAAGTTCATACAAAATGAAACAAAATGAACTGGGGGAGCGAAGCAGAACGAACCGAACCATTGGTTTTCTGTTTCATGCTCACCTCTAATCATAATATATCCAATGTGTTTAGAAAAGATTAAGCAACTTATCCTTAGAACAGATGCAAATATAAACAATGTTATGAATGTTTTTCCCGCAACACAGGATAAATTAATTGTTTAAGGTATGGTATAGATGGCTGTGGCCCTGATAATGCATTCATTTATTTAAACATTTCAATATAGTCCCCCACTCTGTAGATCAAGTTAGAAAGTAAAGGCAGTGAAAGATAGAAATAACAGAACACAGTTGAAAACAATGAGATCTAAACAGAGCAGATGGCAATGGTGTTTTAAAATGTCCACCAGATTATTAAGCAAAGCAAAGTGTTACACACTTATAGCAGTCTCTGGGCAGTTTACAGTTTATTTATGCAGGCTACATATTATCCCCCACCCCCACCCCAGCAAGATGAGTGCTCATTTTACTGACCTCGGAAGGCTGGAAGGCTGAGTGATCCTTGAAATTGCTACCTGGAACTGAACCCCAGTTATAGCTGCAGTGCAACAGTTTAACCACTGTGCCACGAGACTCTGTCTAGGATCATACTGTTTAAAAGGACATTTCCAAAAGATACCAAAGTAACACCGGAGATGTTTTCCTGGATGGATAGTTATCTACAAATTGGGCTCCTTTAGTTGGGAATACCTCTTGCCTGTTGTTCCTCAAGCACACGCATCTCCAATGCAGGGGTGTTTGTGGGCCATGCAGGAACTGTATTCCCCAGCATCACTATATTTGAGGAACGGTGCTCCCTCTGCTCCAGTCTTGAGATACCAGTGCCCATATGTTGGAAGAAACTGAGAGAACTGAACAGTTCCATTGTACAGGCTGGTTTTGTGCAAGGGTATTGTGTGACCTTATTTTGAAGAGGCCTAATTTTGGGCATGGTGGCTCAGCAGGCTAGGGTTTTAAAAACTGTCGGATACAAAATCGGCAGCTCAGTGGTCCAAATCCCAGATGCCACGCAGCAGAGTGAGCTTCCGCTGTTAACCCCGGCTCCTGCCAACCTAGCAATTTGAAAGCATGTAAATACAAATAGATAAACAGGTACCACCATAAAAAACAGGAAGGTAAAGCAGCATCTCCTTGCAGCCATGCCGGCCACATGGCCACGGACTTGCACAACACTGGCTCTTTGGCTTGAATACAGAGTTGAGCACCACCCCTAGAGTTGGGTATGACTAACATGCATGTGCAGGGGGAACCTTTACCTTTTTTATTTTGAAGAGAAGTAAGAATGCAAGGATGTTGCATCTCAATCATCCAATAAGCCTAGGATTCAGCAATGCCACCCCAAATGCTTCCATATCTTCTTGTCCTCTATTTGAGCAAGTTAGTCCTCTGTACATCCATCAACATTCTTCAAAGGGCAAATTGTTTGTTTGTTTGTTTGTTTGTTTAATTCAAATCTGCAGGCCGAATGAGGGATTGGGCTCTTGTAGTCAAAAAGGTTAGCAACACACACTCTGTGACTAACTCCATTCTCTCAACAGTTCAAGAAAAATAAGATGAGCAAGAATTAAGTGTGACACATTCTTCAGAGTGAGACTGTGACAGAAAGTTTCACTGTTGAAATGAATGAACTTCCCTAAGATCCATCTGCCTAGCCTATCTCACCATTCAAAACAGAAAACTTTAGCCATGGTCCAGATGAATACAGGAGCCATTATCCATTCAGAACCTTAAGAGAAACAACAGCCTGATTTTCAAATGTGTTTTTTTCCAGTGGATAAGGATTTTGTACCACTTCATGTCAACTTGAACTCTTCTCAGGTTGCATGGCTGAATTTTCTTTAATGCTTCCAAAAGTAACCCCTTTGAAATTAAATGTAAGGTAGCAAGGAGACATGTTGGTCTGTTCAAACAATTTATCTCAAACTTAGTATTATAGCATTTACAAGTCTCACTAATTTTTATTTTTCATAAGCTTTTGTGTGCCTAAGCGGACTTCTTCAGATGAGTGCAATGGTTGTGTCCCCAATAGAGATGGGCATGGAACGAACATTTTTTCATTTCCATTACTGTTTGTCGTTTCTCTTATGTAATGAAATGACAAACAAAAATTGTAGTGAAAATGAAACGAAACGAACAGAACCGCAAAAATTGTGGCCGTTACGTTTTGTTTCATTAATGGCGATGCACAATGAAATGAGCTGTTTAAAATGTTAAAAAACACTCTGGACATCTGTAAAAATGCAGCAATAATTATTTATATTGTCTGATAATACCTACCAGGGGGGTTGGGGTCCTTAAAACATTTGTTTTTGTCTTCTCTCATCGTGATGTATTTTTCTTTTCCCTTTAAAATTGATGTCGCCACCAGCCACAGAATGGAGGCAAGCCATGTGATGTGGGATCATGTTCAACAAATAGCATGCCCAGGTTGCAGACTGGGTGGGCAGGTCTGGCAGCCACAGAGGACATAAAAAGGTCTGGCAGCCCCTGTCCTCCTTGCAGTCTCTGGTGGGAGTTAGGGTGGGATTGCTGTCTCTGTGACTCTAGCTTCAGTCCTGCATCCTCCCTGTGTGCGTGCGTGCTGCGTACCTCTTGGTGAGTACCCTCCCCTGCCCCGCAGTGCAGTCACTCTGCAGCTGCCTTGCACCCTGGGCAACGCCTGCCACTGCCTTTGCAGACTCCCTGCATACCTAGTCTATAATGTGTCTCTGCCAGCATCCATTTTTTTAGTATTTTCCCTCTGGTCTGGGGTGTTGGGGGATGCCTGCGCACGGAAATGCTTTAAAATCGCGCAAAACGGGTAGAAATGAGAAACGAAAAAATGAAAAACGGTAACGAAATTTTTCAAAAATTTCATGACAAACGGAAACAAACCAAAACAGACCTCTCAACAACAAATGAAAAACCGAAATGCCATTTTTTTGTTTCATGCCCATCTCTAGTCCCCAAGACTCTAAAAGACTCCTTGCTTCTTCCCTGCAGCTTTCCTGATTTGTATCACGTGAAAGCCTGGGAGGCACAGGAGGGGGAAAAGAAGTCCTGCATTGCAGGAAATCTCTCTGGTAATGATGTCTTGACTCTTCCTCAGGCCTAGCTTCATCGAGTGAGTCTAGTCTAGTGGGGATAACATTTTCATTTAGCCTCAACTTTCCAAGCAGGGGTTTTCCTTTATAAAATGCCAGGATTAAATTCCAAAACTTCTGCATGCAGGCAGGTGCTCTCTTGCTAAACTATGCTTTTTCCCCATCTGATGCCCAGGTATTGCAGAACAATAACGAGCAACTACAGGCATGCCAGTTGAGCTCAAGATTATGCAAGCCAGGGAGAAAGAACTGAATGGGAGACAGCAGTTCTCTACAGCCACAGCAATAAACCATGCTTATGACATTGTTGATACAATTCAATCTGACCAAACCCAACTTCACCAGAAAAAAACAGCAGTGAGGATTGAGCCATGTACACTTTGCCTTTGCTCAGGTCAGGTTGATGTTCACCTCAGAAGAGGTCCAGTTTCTTTTCAGCTGAATTTTGGCCAATGAATGGATAGGACTTATGGAAGTGTTGATTTCACAAGAAGTCCCATTCATTATATTAGTCTACTCTAGTTGGAATCGAGAATCTTGGTCAGCCAGTGTAAATCATGGATGGGATGACATTCAGACTATAGGTTTTGGACTAAGCACCACATCTTTTGGACTGCAACACCCACAGTATGTTGCCATTGGCCAAAATGACTGGAGCAAATTGGAGTCAAGTTACAAGATATCCAGAGGGCCAGAGATTTTTCAACCTGGCATAGGCAACACTGACCTAAAAGGGCTGGTGCTCTGACTTCATATAAGGCAGATGCCTGTATTCTCTCTGCTTTTTTACATTTTCCTTTCCCTCCCTGGCCCAGTACATTTAATTCCTAACTGCTGCTGCTTGCCTGCAGTACTCTGAGAGTAAAGCACTGCTGTGTCAGAGGCATGCCGGATGCACAGAAGCACTCAGGGGATTAATGAACAGTTTTGTAGCTGGCCCAGCCCAAGAAATCCATGAATAATCAATGGTACTTGAGGCTGCTTGGGTAATTGAATTGCAGACCTGGTAATAACTGGAGATTTATCTGTAGGAGAATTACCTGTGCCTGATTCTAAATGTATGTACAGGGTGATGAGAAAACTACTGATCGTGAGGATTATTTACCTACTTTGCCAGATTTTTTTAAAAATTCCATACATTTGTTATTCAAATTAATGTGAGTCCTGCCTGAATTGGTGCCTAATACCTTCTAAGCTACATGCCAGCAAATCCATTACATTCATTGCCTCCAACAGAAAAGTGTGATGGCATTAAAATGGACACTGTTTAAGAAGAGGGGAGATGTAATATAAGGTGGCCAAGTTTTGTTTTTAAATCAGTTTTAAATCAGTTTTTAAACCCTAAAACAGGGTTGTGGGATTATGACAGTATTAGTTCAAAAAGTTACTTTTCAGATTTCTGGGGTGAGAGGGGAATCATTCACGAAAGCATGCCCCATGTTTTGACAGCCAGAAGGGTATCAAAAGGATGAAACACCATTTTACAACAAAAGAACAGTCATCTCCAAAGGCTGCACAGCTTTGTGCAGAGTCTTGAGCTGGCTTCAGCTAGTGCTCAGTGGTTTAGGACTCTGGCTACAGTACTAGAGGTTGGGAGTTCTAAGATCTGACAGTCCAAAAGCCAACATATCGGAAGAGGCAAAGATTTCCTGGACTTCCAGTTCCAGTTACACCACGGTGAGACAACTTGATAAGTGTGGTAGCTTATCAAATTGAATTCCAACAGATAAAAGGGAAACTAAGAAGGGTAAGTTTACTTGGAGAGGAAACAAAGAAGAGGCAGTGCCTTCAGACCATGAAGGGAATGGTGGTGCACTTCTGTGGAAGCAGGAGAATGCCTTATCTCCCACTGGAGGAAAACCGACACCATTAACTGGTGGCTTTAGGGAAACAGGTGTGAATGTTATGAAAGATATGCACATATCTGAAGAAGTGAACTTTCTCACGTTTATTTTACAAATTTCCCTTTCTGCCTATTGCTTTTTTAGTCTGGGAGAGAAAAAAATTCTTGAGGAAACTCCTTTTGCTTTTGTGCTTCCTATATGTGGTAGATTGAAAGAAACAGTTTAAGGGCAGCACTGGGAAAGCTGTTCATCAAAGAAATGTTTATTTGACCTTGGATGGACTCTATGTTTTGAAAATATTTACTGGAGAATCTCTGTTCCCTGCCTCTTTTGCTCCTCCTTTCTTCAATCCACTCACTTCCCTCTATACCCCTACAATTACAAGAAATATTAACTCTCTGTTGTGAGCTATAAGAACACAATGAGCTGGGAAATCTTATCAGATGAATAGTTTGCTAATATAATCCTATGTGGATTGCAAAAAATAATAGAGATTTATACAACACAGACGGACCCATCCTCTGAAGATACAGAGATTTTTAATCCTGATCAGGACATAGAGGCAGAACAGAGAGATTTTAGTCTACCTATAAATACAACAAGAATTGTGCAGGATGAACTTGTGAAAGAAGCTGAAAGTAGTCTGGATCAGGAGATAGAATCAGAACAGAGAGCTAATTTTAATCTGCAGACAAATACAAGATTGGTGCAGGATAAATAATTGGGTAGGCCAAATTTATGAAGCAAGATAAATGCATGTATTTTACTCAATATGGATACAGAAGAAAGAAGAGCTTGGGATCTTTTCAGCAGCAGAGCAACTATTAAGATTACTATCAAGATAAAAGATCAATTTATGAAGTTAGAGGACTTGGCAGGGAAAGAGAAAATTCAGAAAAGGAATTTCTGGCTTAATGAGTCAATTACCTTAAAAAGTTTGTTTTCTGTATTTTGATTGTCTAAAGCTATTAATTGATTGGCATGATATGGGAAATGGAAAACAAAAATGTAAAGAGAAACCTGAAATATAGATCAATGTTAATATTTTAGATCCTTAAAAGAATTGTGGTAGTTAGGTACAGATAACAATATTTTAGATCCTTAAAAGAATTGTGGTAGTTAGGTACAGATAACTTCTATGTATAAATTGAAATATGTAGACCAAGAGTCAGCTCTTTTATAATAGCCCATAAAGTACTAACCTGAGTTAGAGAAGGTTCCTGAAATTAGATATTTTTTAGAATAATAGGTAAATATACCATGGATAGACATGGGCACGACTTGGCGAAATTGTCGTTTCTGTTTTCGGATATCGTTTCCATTATGTAACGGAAACGGTAATGACAATTAAGCTGTCAGAACTCGAACTCGAACCGAAAAAAGAAAAATTGGGTCTGCTTTGTCGTTGTCGTTCCTGGCATCGTGTGGTGATCGCGCGATGCCAAGCTGCACAGAAAAATGTTTTAAAAATTAAAAAAACCTGATTCCCGGACAAAAAAGAAGGCGAAAATATGCCTGCCTGAGGGCACCTACCAGAGGGGTGGTTTCTGGGGGGGGATCCCCAGCCTTCCCCCCCTCCTGTCCTGGGCTGCTGGTACCGGGCTGGGAGGGGGCATCCTCGGCGTCTCCATTTGCCATGCGGTGCGGGGGGATCCAAAATGGTGTCCGCAAATTTTTTTTTTCAAATCGTGGTCCAAAAAACCACCAAACCACCACAGAAACATGCAAAAATTAGCTATTTTAAATGCTTGAATTTTTACAGTAGCAGCAGTGGGTTTTTAATAGCAGTATTTTATTTTATTTTTATTTTTATTTTTTTACACCTGCACAATGATGGGCTGGCCATGGGATGGGACCATGCAAATTTTTGAACCCATTCTACCAATCGCATGGCCAGGTTTTGACTGACACTTCTGGATGTGCAAGAGGGCATAAAAAGGTGAGGCACTCCCAGAAGAGTCGCAGTCCGGGCTTGGATGTCGGTGGGAGAGGGCTGTATGTAGCTGGCTGCTGTGCTAGACTAGTTTCGATTTCGCGGAGTCTTTAGATTTCAGTTAGGCAGGCAGGGAGGGAATTGATTCAATTGAATTTTTAGGAAATAATAATAATTCCTTTCATTCTCTGTCTGCTGTGGGGAATAGCAACACAGTTTATTCTTTTTTATTCTCCTGCAGTTTGTTAGTATTTCTTTTCTGATAGTGCTTCAAAGGGGGGAGGTTTGAGTGGGAGGGGAGGTGTGGATTTATTTTAAAAATTTCATTTGCTTGGTGGCAAGCCAAGGTCCTTTCATACCCTGCCTGCAGCTCTGCTGTGGGTGCACTGCCCACTTTGTTTGCAATGAAAATTGCAATTGCTTTATTCGATGCAGTCTTGTGCAGCAAGTCATTTTAAAGTATTTTCCGCCTGCTCTGGGTCATTGCGGGACCCGCGCCTGCCACCTGCGCGCCTGCTGCCCGTGCGCCCACATGCCTGTGCGCCTGCACCTCCCCCTGCTGCTGCCACCGCCCGCCCATGCCTCCCCCCCACCCCACCCCACCCCACCCCACCCACCGCCTCGCTGGCGTCAAAACACCTGAGCGCGGCAGGTAACGACCACGACGCAACGAAACAACAACTTTTTAAATTTTTTTGCGAAAAATGGAAACGACCGGAAACAGACCCATCCCGAAAAACGACAACTCGGAAAAAATTTTTCTGGTCATGCCCATCTCTAAACATGGATGACATTTATGGCATATATAGTTAGCTATGAAAGTATGTGCTTTTAAGTTGGGCAAGGAGATATGAATTATACTAGAAAATATGTGATTGAATTGGTAATACAACAGGAGACAAGCAACATTTATTTTATTTGGCTCAGTGTAGAAAATAAATAAAAATGTTTTTAAAGAAAAAGAGCCAAATGATTTCCTGTTTCTACTGAAGTGAGACCTTAGCAAGGGCCTTCTTTGTAGCTGCTCCCATCATTCACCTTAGAGATGCTGATCACAATAGGAGCTCATCCTAGGCTTAGTTAGTTCAGCTACAACAGCACATAACCTCAACAGACTGATACCACTGAAAAACACAGAGAAGTTATTTTTTCTTTTTTACTACAGTTTGCATTGCACTGGAATATGGGCTGTCCCTCTACCCAGATCCCATCTGCTATCAATCAAAGGGCTGTCAGCTAAAGCATTCTTAGAATATGGAATATATTGAACCTCAAACTCAAAATCTTGTAGCGCTAAACTCCTCCTAAGTAGATGTTGATTACTTGCTTTCAGACAGTTTGACCATTGCAAAGCTTGATGATCTGTTTCTAGAATGAAGTTTCTTCCCAAAAGGTATGGTTGGAACTTGTTCAGAGTCCTCATAATACTTAGGCACTCTTTCTCAGGCACAGAGTAATTTCTTTCTCTGGGTAGTAGCTTCTTGCTGAAAAAAGGACACTGGATGAAATAGACCTTATTTTTCCTGTAACAAAAAACAACCTAGAACAAACTCTAAAGCATCTGTTTGCACAACAAAAGGCTTATCAAAATCAGCTGGAATCTATATAGGATATTGAATTTAACAATTTTTCAAAGCGTCAAAAGCATATTGACATTCGGGTGTCCATACTACTTTAACAGGCATTAAATAATGTGTCAGTTCAGTCAATCGAGTTTCTACTTGACTGAAATGAGGAATGAACTTTCTGTAATAACCAACCAAGGCAAGGAATGATTGAACTTGCTTTTTGTTTTCAGGAATTGTGTCAAGCCCCGCACACAGAGAACACACACAAAGAGGGTTCAGTTCTTTGCCAAGATCTTTAGTAGAAAGCCAGGCAAGTTCAAGTCCTTTTGCCAACAATCACGTGCCAGATAAATAACAGAATCTAACTCCCAGCAATTAACAGTCCAAGTCAAAACCAGAATGTCTCACAGAAACCAGATGCCAAAACCCAAGGGAACAGATTAAGCCTTTGTCCAGGAAGCCAGTCTGAAATCAGGAACAGAGCCAAGGTCACAGACAGGAATGTGGTTGAAAGTTCAAATGATGCATTGATCCCACAGAGAACTCAAGGTGAGCTTACCAGCTTTATCTCAAATCAGGGAACACACCCTTACTCCTGGAAATGCTCCTGCTAGTACTCAGGGCTTCCCAACCTGATTCCCCATCTAGCATCAAAGACCCTTTCCCTAGCTCTCGTGGTAGCATGTCTCTGCAGAATCCTGCTCATAGCCCTTCTAGGGGGAAGATGTTTTCAGCTGAGTCATCAGAACCAGCTGCCCGCTGACTTGAGCTGCAAGGCTCCTCCAGCAGCTCTTCACCATTTAACCCCTCAGAGACAGGTTCTGTGACAGGCAGGGTTCTGGCACTATCCCCCTCCCCATGGTCCCCCTCTTCTGATGGACCAGGCCTATCAGGGTAACTGTCATGGAATTGTTGAACCAACTCAGGAGCATGCAAGTTGGATGCAGGTTCCCATGACCGATCTTCAGGTCCATAACCTTCCCAGTCTACCAAATACTGCAATCCTCCATAGTGTATTCGAGAATCCAAGATTTGACGGACTTCATATACTTCTTCTCCTTCTACTAAAATCGGTGGAGGAGGTTCAGGAGTTGGTGGTCGGTTGGGGTCAGGGTCTGCAGCTGGAACCAAGAGGGATTGGTGGAATACTGGATGAATATGAAGGGAATCAGGTAGTTGCAGACCAAAAGCAACTGGATTGATTTGTTCTAAGATGGGATAAGGACCGATGAACCGAGGATCTAGTTTTCGGGATCACCCAGGATATCTCAGGTATTGAGTAGATAAACAAACTTTCATGCCTGGATTTAGCTGTGGCCCTTCCTGTCTTTTCTTGTCCGCTGCTTTCTTATATACTTCCTTAGCGTGGTCATGTTGCTCTCGCAATAATTCCTGAATGTCACAGAGTTCTTGAATGTATGTATCCACAGCGGGCACAGAGGTGGAAGGAAGGGTAGTTGGAAAATACCGAGGATGATAACCATAATTAGCCATGAATGGGGTCTGGTGAGTGGAAGAATGTACAACATTGTTATATGCAAATTCAGTGAAAGTTAACAAATCCGCCCAGTTATCTTGTTGGTAGCATGTATAACAGCGTAAATATTGTTCTAAGGTGGCATTAGTGCGCTCAGTCTGACCATCTGACTGGGGGTGGTAAGCTGATGACAGGTGAACTTGTGTTCCTAGTGCCTTATGCATTGCTTGCCTGAAGTGGGAGGTGAATTGTGGCCCACGATCTGAAATGAGGTGTGCAGGTAAACCATGAAGTCTGAAGAGGTGTTGCAAGTAGTGATGAGCTGCTGTTTCTGATGCGGTAGGGGATTTAGGACAAGGAACAAAGTGGGCCATTTTGGTGAATAAATCCACGAAGACCAGGATGCAGGTAAACCCTTTTGAGCGAGGAAGATCCGTGATGAAATCTAAGGAGACAGCATTCCAGGGACCAGAGGGTGTTGGCAAAGGATGCAACAGACCCAAGGGTTTGGTCACAACATCCTTTGCCCGATGACAAACTTCACAGGAACCCCCGTATCGGGCAACATCAGCACGGACATGTGGCCACCAGAACTCCCTTGTGAGAAGATGCAGGGTTTTGTAAAGTCCAAAGTGTCCAGCAGGTAAAGAGTCATGTGAGAGATGCAACACCTGGTTACAAAGAGGACCAGCAGGAACATATAACCACCCTCGATGTAATAATAACCCTTGTTGTGCAGAAAACTCTCCATGATTCCCATTCTGGAGTTCCTGAAGACGTTGCTGAGTCCATGAATTGTGAGCTTGAGATTCACAGATTTCTTCTGCCAAGCTGAGACATGAATGCGTGGCCGTGAACACAGAGGGAGGCAAGATGGGCACCACTAATATCTCTTTCACAGGCGCTGCATACTCAGGTTTTCTGGACAATGCATCAGCTTTTTTATTCTGAGCCTCAGGAATGTACTTGATCCGGAAATCGAACCGGGAAAAGAATAAGGACCACCGGATTTGTTGCTGAGTCACTCGCCGGGCTGTTTGTAGATGTTCAAGGTTTTGATGATCATTCAATACTTGAACAGAGTGTCGAGCTCCCTCGAGGTAATGCCTCCATACATCAAAAGCCGTCTTGATGGCCAGCAGTTCACACTCCCAGATAGTATAATTCTTCTCTGCAGGTTTTAACTGTAGAATAATAGGCACAGGGACGCGGGGTTTGGGAGGGATCATCCTGTTGAGATAGCACTGCTCCCAGAGCAACGCTAGATGCGTCAGCCTCCACTATAAAGGGTAATTGTGGATCAGGATAACGGAGCAAGGTTTCTGAGGTGAAGCGGGTTTTCAAAGTAGAGAAAGCCTCTTCTGCTTCTGGAGTCCACCGGAAAAGCTCTTTGGCCCAAAGGAGACGGTTTAAAGGTGCAACAATGTCAGCGTAGGCAGGAATAAACTGGCGATAGTAGTTGGCGAAACCGAGGAACCGTTGCAAATCCTTACGGTTTTGTGGTCGTCGCCAGGACAACACAGCTTCTACTTTCTTAGGGTCCATACGGATTCCCTGGGGAGAAATAATATGCCTCAGGAATTCACCTTCCTTAATGTCGAACTCACATTTTTCCAGCTTAGCATAGACCTGACAAACATCTTGAACATGCTGAGCTCGGTCAGTGGAATAAATCAGGATATCATCTAAATAAATGACCACCCAACAATCTAGTAGATAATGGAAAATGTCATTCATCATCTGCTGGAATACACTGGGTGCGTTTGTCAGTCCAAAAGGCATTACTAAATGTTCATATTGACTGTACCGGGTTCGAAACGTGGTTTTCCACTCATCTCCTTTACGGATACGCACCAAATTATATGCCCCACGAAGGTTCAGCTTGGTATAACACTTTGCCCCTCTTAACCGGTCCAAAAGTTCAGAGATTAGGGGTAAAGGGTACCGGTCCTGAATAGTGGTCTTGTTTAATGCCCGGTAATCATTACAAGGATGAAGCTCCCTCCCTTCTTCTTTACAAAGATCACCGGTGCGGACAATGGCTATTTGGAAGGGCGTATAAACCCACGTCGAAGGTTCTTGTCTAGGAAAGACCTCAAAGCTTCTAACTCAGGTTCGGACATAGGATAGACTCATCCCACAGGGAGGGGTGCCCCAGGTATCAGATCAATGGCACAGTCATAGGGCCGATGCGGACATAACTTGTCAGCCCCCTTTTCCTCAAATACATCTGCAAAGTCTTGGTACAAGACAGGGTCAGATGTAGCATGGGCAGCTGCCAGGATGGTAGGAGCATTTTTCTTTGAGCAAGGAACCTTGAAGTACAATTCCCCTTGCACCCAATCCACCAATGGGTTATGAGCTCACAACCAGGAAAGTCCCAAGACAAGAGGAAACTGGGGCATCTGAGTTATATTAAAGCAGATCTGCTCATTGTGGTCCATTAACTGAAGAGTAAGTGGACAGGTTTCCTGAGCTATCGGCCCAGAACGAAGTAACTGACCCTCAATGGATTCTACCAGCAAAGGAGTTTCCTTGTTCTGTAGTGGAATCTGATGGCACCGCACAAACCCAGCATCCACAAAGCAGTGAGCTGCCCCAAAGTCTACCATAGCATACACAGGTACTTTCCGGCCATCAGGAAGCCCTAGAGTTACAGGTACCAGGAAAGGTCCTTGGGGTGTGATGGTATTGTCTGGGAACCCTTCGGTATGCTCCATTTGTCAGCAGATTTAAGGGGGCAGCAAATATAATAATAATAATATATACTTGTGCCTGACACAAAACAGTGCAGCAGTAACGTAGATAAAATGTTAGTATTGATATAAAGGGTTTGCAGAGTTAGTCTATCAGAAAGACAATGACAATGAATAGAGTAAAAACTCATATATTCATATATACATCAAAATATACACAGCATAACAACCAAGCATTATATACAATATAGCAAACAGACAAACAGAGTGTGGGGTAAACTGTTCTCACCATAACAGTCCCCAAAGTTACAAATGGCAAGCTAGTGCCTTTTATACTAATTCAGCACTCATAAGATCTGATGCAATCACTAATTAACAATCTGATGCAATCTGATCTATCCATTACAAATCATGATGTTACAATCAGTTCCACCTGCACTTCACCACTTAACATGCCTGTGATTACTAGTCTCTAACACTTGTGGATTAACATCATGACACTGCAGAATCTAACTGCCTCCATTTTACAATTCACTTTACACATTCTGTTAAATATACATAACATATGTTTTATCAACTTTTACATATGTTGACACCATTCCTGTGGGTTCCTTCAAGGATGGAGCTGCCCTTTTACTGCTGCAGAGGTAGCAGCACTTACTGAGGAGCACTTCAAAGGGCAACTGGAAGCGAAATGTCCTCCTCCACCACAGTACAGGTAGAGTTTATGAGAGCGTCGTCTTGCCTTTTGGCGTGGTCGAGCAGCTCCCAGTTGCAAAAGTTCTGGATCCATTCTGCGGGCTTCACCGGATTGCAGATTAGGCACAGCTGGCAGAGGTTGCTGGTTGTAGTTCTTGCCTCAGGAGAGGCGATGGCTTTTCAGGCGTCCATCTATCCTGAGACACAGGGTAATGAATTCCTGTAACGTGTTTGGTTGTTCCACCCTAGAGAGTTCATCAAGCACTTCATCTGCCAATCCTTCCATATACTGAGAAATCAGTGCCGGTTCATTCCAATTCAGATCCTGTGCTATCAAACGGAACGCAGTGGTGTAGTCAAACCCTGAATCTTTGCCCTGTTTCAGAGCTCTGAGTCTCCTGTTGGCAGTAGCAGCCTGTACGGGGTTCTGAAAAGCTGAAGAAATGTGATTCAGGAAAGCCTGATAATTATCCAGTAGAGGTGAAGCACTGAGGAGTAAAGGAGTAGCCAATTTAGCCACCTGTCCTTTCAACAAACTGATGAGAAAGCAGACCTTAGACCTCTGAGTAGGAAATTCTTGAGCACGCACCTCGATAAACAGCTTGCATTGAGCCAAGAATGCAGGGAATTCCTCTAACTTGCCCTCAAACCGGCCAGGAGGCAGCAAAGGGCAACGGGGCTGCAACCCAGCCGGTGCTGGAGTGTGCTGTAATTGAGTAATTGCCAGAGACGAAAGCAGCACTTGGTTTTGCAAAGCTGCCAGCAGTGTCATCCCAACAGCCCCCTCCTCTTCCATTCTGCTTGAAGAAGTTTGGGTGGGAGCAAACTGTCAAGCCCCGCACACAGAGCACACACAAAAAGAGGGTTCAGTTCTTTGCCAAGATCTTTAGTAGAAAGCCAGGCAAGTTCAAGTCCTTTTGCCAACAATCATGTGCCAGATAAATAACAGAATCCAACTCCCAGCAATTAACAGTCCAAGTCAAAACCAGAATATCTCAAGGAAACCAGATGCCAAACCCAAGGGAACAGATTAAGCCGTTGTTCAGGAAGCCAGTCCAAAATCAGGAACAGAGCCAAGGTCACAGACAGGAATGTGGTTGAAAGTTCAAATGATGCATTGCTCCCACAGAGAGCTCAAGGTGAGCTTACCAGCTCTCAAAACAGGGAACACACCCTTACTTCTGGAAAGGCTTCTGCTAGCATCAAAGACCCTTTCCCTAGCTCTCCTGGCAGCATGTCTTTGCAGAATCCTGCTCATAGCCCTTCTAGGGGGAGAAGATATGTTTTCAGCTGAGTCATCAGAACCAGCTGCCTGCTGACTTGAGCTGCAAGGCTCCTCCAGCAGCTCTTCACCTTTTAACCCCTCAGAGACAGGTTCTGTGACAGGCAGGGTTCTGGCACTATCCCCCTCCCCATGGTCCCCCTCTTCCGATGGACCAGGCCTATCAGGGTAACTGTCATGGAATTGTTGAACCAACTCAGGAGCATGCAAGTTGGATGTAGGTTCCCATGATCGATCTTCAGGTCCATAACCTTCCCAGTCTACCAAATACTGCAATCCTCCATGGTGTATTCAAGAATCCAAGATTTGACGGACTTCATATTCTTCTTCTCCTTCTACTAAAATTGGTGGAGGAGGCTCAGGAGTTGGTGGTTGGTTGGGGTCAGGTGGAACCAAGAGGGATTGGTGGAATACTGGATGAATATGAAGGGAATCAGGTAGTTGCAGACAAAAAGCAACTGGATTGATTTGTTCTAAGATGGGATAAGGACCGATGAACCGAGGATCTCAGAGTCAGGTTCTGTGACAGGCAGGGTCCTGGCAAATTGGCCAATTTTTAACACTCACTATTTTAGCTTGCAAAGATTCAGTCGTTCCGCTACCAATCTAATGACCCAAATATACAACTGTCCCTCTCAACCATTGATATTTTGGAGCTTTAACAGACAATCCTGCATCCTGCAAACACTGTAGCAAAACATTGACATGTTCCAGGTGATTTTCAAAGGTGTCTGAGAAAATCATAATGCCATGAAAATAAGCATGAGCAAATGGCAGTCCTTGTAGAACAATATAGATGTGCCTATGGAATGTAGCACCAGCATTACATAATCCAAAAGGCATTCTGAGGAATTAATTCATTCCTTTGTGTATGATGAAGG